>JAQFZQ010002486.1:0-13720 GCA_034696005.1 Glomeris marginata | reverse complement strand
ACGTGATTACAATTTTTCTGATTTTATTTATTTCTCGTTTTTGCATTCTCGTACGAGAAAATTCAAAGTGTCTATTAATTGGTTTTAAATCACAATTATTTAGTAAAATGGTTCCAATTAAATTAGTTTAACCTTCTAATTCTGGAAATTTTGCCTAAGCACTCTGGAAAACCTGGAAAACTTAGGGAAAATAGTAATCACTGATTGGTTTGTGCACGAACATCCCGTAACCATTTCACAAAACAATTTTTAACAAATATAATCCCCTTATAAATTTATGTATATTTATCTGGTTTTCCCTGATTTTTCATCCTGTCCTTCAAGTTTTAACAGGATGTGTCCAGTGTACAATAGGAAAAAGAATGCAAAAAGTCACGCGTTGTTTGGAAATGTTTGCGTATAGCAAGGTTATTTTTTTTAAATTACTTATTTGATTAATTGTTATTTTATAGAAACTAGAAAAGAAACATGAAGATACATTCAGACTTCTAAATCTTCTTCAATCACAAGTGTTAGATGAGGAATTAATACGGTGGAAGCGAGAACAGCAACTTGCCGGCAATGGCGCGCCATTCAACAACAATCTGGACACTATTCAAGAATGGTTAGTCCCAAATTAAATATGGAACCTTTATTATCAGACAACATTACTTTATTGTGACTATTTAGGTGTGAAGCACTTGCAGAAGTAATTTGGCAAAATCGACAGCAAATTAAACGCGTGGAAATGCTGCGCGCTCAGTTGCCGATCGGACAGCCGAGCGATGCGATAACAACACTCAAAAGCCAGATAACTAGTTTGCTGTCATCATTGGTAACGAGGTACTATTAATATTAATTCACTTTTATCTTTATTGTGGATTTCTGACTTTTTTAAATATTAAATAATAATTTTGATGATTTTATTTTCAGCACGTTCATTATTGAGAAACAACCGCCGCAAGTAATGAAGACCAACACCAGGTTCACTGCTACTGTTAGACTGTTAGTTGGTGGCAAGTTGAGTGTTCACATGACTCCACCACAAGTCAGAGTTACAATAATAAGGTATAAAAACAAGTTACACGTAAAATTTTGGTGAATTTACAATTTTTCTCGGATTTAAAGGTGAACTAACATGGTTTTGTGATGTTACTTTCCATTTAAAAACTATAAAGGGAAGTTCTCAATATATATATATAACAACTGTAATAAATAATATCTTTCAAGTTATGTATTTTGTGTCAGTCTTGGATAAAATAATTAAATTTTCTTAAAGGTGAACAGACAAGGTTTTTCAACATACCCTGAAAAAACTAGCATTCGATTGCCACTAATTTAGGAACATTGTCTGAAAATTTGAAGTCATTTGAAGCATTATTGCCACAGATATGAATTATTTAGTTTCATAACTGTCTAATCTCTTTAAATGCTCGTAACTTTTTGTAACAAATTTTTAAAAAAGTTTTGTTTGCGCCAATCGTTTTATTGGCATCAATTCTATAGAATTACACACTTTCCAGGGTATGTTACAAAACCTTGTCAGTTCACCTTTAATAGAACCTTAAATATATAGGAATTTTGTTTGAATTTAGTAAAAATACCCTGTAAATTCAACTTTAATATGCAATATTGGTTATTTTAATTTTTCCAGTGAGGCTCAGGCAAATTTACTGCTGAAAAGTGAAATGAACAAAGGGTAAGTGTAACTTTTTTTATTTTATTTATTAAATTTAGAATGAAATTTTGAAATTAATATTGTTATAAATATTATGTAAACAGTGAATCCAGTGGAGAAATACTCAACAATACAGGAACTATGGAATACCACCAAGCAACTAGGCAACTGAGTGTCAGCTTTAGAAACATGGTAACGCGTGTTAACAACTTCAACACATATCTAACTATAACAACTAATTTTAATCTGAATTTATTTTGTTATTAATTCCAGCAACTTAGAAAAATTAAGAGAGCTGAGAAAAAGGGAACTGAAGTAAGTATCTTTATTTATAATTTGAAATATTGCGATTCGTACCTTTCGGTGAAACCTGAAAAACCTGGAAAACTCAGGGAAAATGGTAATCAGATTGGTATGAACCATATTATATCAACAACTGAAATGATATAATCTATTGAGAAACAGAATTTAAATTAATTTTTGTTTTTATATTTTATTCGCAGTCGGTGATGGATGAGAAATTCTCTTTGCTTTTTCAATCCCAGTTCAAAGTGGGTGGAGGTGAATTGGTCTTTCAAGTCTGGGTAAATAACAAACTACTTTAACTAATATTTATGATGGAATTAAAATAAATTTTATTAAATAAGAGTTTAATTTTACAGACATTATCTTTACCCGTTGTGGTGATCGTACACGGAAATCAAGAACCGCACGCGTGGGCAACTGTTTCCTGGGATAATGCTTTTGCAGAAGCGGTATTAAGATATTATATTATAATTATTTGAAAGTATTACATATAATTTGTTCAATATATTAATATAATGTGTAATTTATTTTAAATATATTTGTGCATTTTTAGGGCCGAGTTCCTTTCGCGGTTCCCGAAAAAGTTACGTGGCTTTCGGTTGCCAGTGTTTTAAATTGCAAGTTTAAAGCTGCAACAGGAAGAGGTTTAAGTGAAGAAAGTGTTAGATTTCTTGCTGGAAAAGCATTCAGAAGTAAGTTTATTTGTTACGTAAAATATTTACGGATCGCGAACACGAATATTTGCGGCACATTGAAAATTTTTGTTTCTTTCAGATAATCATGTTGCTGATTATTCAAACGTATTGTTGAGTTGGTCTCAGTTCTGCAAAGATCCTTTACCAGACCGAAGTTTCACATTTTGGGAATGGTTCTACGCAATCATGAAACTTACGAAAGAACATCTACGCGGACCTTGGAATGACGGGCAAGTATACGTGTATATAACACAACTGTTAAGTATTCTAATGCAGTAACTAACAATTGAGTTGTACTTTGTAGAGCTATAATGGGATTTGTTACTCGTCACCAAGCTGAAGGAATGCTTAAGGAGAAATGCAGCGGTACTTTCTTGCTTCGGTTCAGCGATTCTGAATTAGGCGGAGTGACCATCGCGTGGATCGAGAATGATCCATCAACAGGTTTGTATAAAATGATGGTAATTGTGAATTGTGAATTCAAAATAATAAGATGATATTTAATTTTGATCCTTTTTTGGGTTATTCATATTCAGACATGATGAAGGTTCAGATGTTGCAACCTTTTACGAACAAGGACTTTGTGATCCGTAGTCTCGCGGATCGAATCAATGATCTGAAACAGTTTGTCTATCTTTATCCTGACATCCCTAAAGATCAAGTATACCATAAGTATTATTCAAGCAGTAAGTTCTATTTTTTTAATTCAATAAATAAAATGTTAAAGTGGAAATTATCACGTAAAATTTCCGCGTAAAATTTTATATTTTTCACTGCTTTTATTTTCCCAACTAATGGACATTTAGAAATGATTGTTCAAATTTTGTCTAAGCACTCTGGAATACCTGGAAAACTTAAAGAAAATGGTAATACTTGATTGGTTAGTTTCCGCGCAAGGTTAGTATGAAAGTAATGCGAAAATAAAGCCGCGTGAAACATTACCACTTTGACATTCATTTTGAAATGAATGTGTCAAACATTTAGTTTGACATTTCAAATGTGTAGTTATAATGCATATAAATAAGTAAAATATTATGTTAATTATTAGATAATACTTGGTTAGTCTCCGCGCAAGGTAGCGCGCGAAAATAAAGCCGCGTGAAACATTACCACTTTGACATTCATTCTGCAATGAATGTGTCAAACATTTAGTTTGCTATTTCAAATGTGGAGTTATAATACATAGTTATAAGTAAAATATTGTGTCAATTATTAGATAATACGCAGACGACTCCGAACGGTTACGTCGGCACGTTGCTAGTGACTCAAGTGCCAAGGTGAGATTGTAGTTAGTTGTGTCATTGAATTACAGGTAGAGATGGTACATATGGAAATCTGATTTTATGATGTTATTAGTTGCAGTAGCAATGGCTTGGATAGTCATCCATCTACTCCGCATCCTCAACCCGCGTTGTCCCCCGATTGCCATTCTCGCGACAGCACGTCCGACGCGATGATGAAGTA
Organism: Glomeris marginata; assembly: GCA_034696005.1. Classification (NCBI taxonomy): domain Eukaryota; kingdom Metazoa; phylum Arthropoda; class Diplopoda; order Glomerida; family Glomeridae; genus Glomeris; species Glomeris marginata. The sequence goes on along the minus strand of JAQFZQ010002486.1, from coordinate 9,598 downwards.
AGTGGATTCCCTATGGGAAATGTTTTCTGTATGGGAATTTATTATAAAAATGTTTTGTATCGGGAATGCAAAACCATTTGCACAGTATTCAGTAAGGATTCTAAGGTGGGTACGCATTACGCACGGATCACGCGCAACAAGTTTTCGTCAACCGTGCGGAAACTACTTGCGTTGAGAAAGCAAGTGTTTTAACAAAATCTCTGTGGAAATTAGTAAAATAAAAGCTATTAACACTTAAATATCGATGGGGTAATTAATTTAGAAGGTTGACAATTGAAAGGAAAGCTGAAATTAGGATTTTTTTTACAAACTGATGGTGAATTTTTGGACAAATTTATGATTAGGCCTATATTATTATATAAGCCTAATCATAAATTAGGGCATTAATGAGAAATTTAAACAGCAATATTTCCCCCAAAAAAATTCCAAAAATGTCAAACTAAGAACAAAAATCCCCAAGAATGTGAAAATTTGATTTAACTTATGTTTCAGTAATTTATTTAAACATTTGACTATTTGATTATTAAACATTCTGGTGACATAAGTTTGCAAATTTCTGTTAAAATGTTTTATATATAGATATATAAATGAAATATGGAAACATTTCAGAAGAAAGTTTTCTGCGTATTTTACGCTATTCTGCGGAAACATTTTCTCGCTCATCGATGATAAGCAAATATTATTTTTCACATAAAACTTGCCAAAAATATTTAAAATACTTGCTCATTATTGTGCAATGTGACTCTAAATAATGTGTACCCACCTTAATTTTGCAAGCAATTTTCTACCTGCTACGCACAAAAATCTACGATCGGAAAACTGAAATGCTCGTTGCGAGAAATCAGATGGAACTTTGCTTTCATTCCATGTCTCGGGCCAGTAAGGTAACAACCCAGATAGAATTATTTTCAAGAATCAGTGTTTTTTAATCAAATGGCCCTATTATAATATAAAAATTGTGAAAAAGTGGGCAAGTTTTTCCACTCGCTTGTTTTTTAAGCAACGTAAGTGTCGCAGGTTACTTATTACGTGTCTGCATTGTTTAATTGTGATTCCATTGGAAGTCTTGTGTACTTGCATCATTGCAGTTATCCAGATGAATTGAAATAGTTTTATTATTTGAAAATAGGCCTATTTCATATGTGCATATTTGCTCATCACCGCATGCATATTTGGTTTGTGTGTTGATTTTATACCGTGAAAGTTTATAAAATATAGTTGTGGCTGTGACGTATAAAGGTAGTCAAACAGTATGCTGACATATCAGTGTTATATACATATATCTATATTTAAAAGAAATTTATAACTTCTATAGCATGATCATGAATGCACTAAACCATATTTAGACATAGACTATACAGAAACTAGATGAGGTGTTCTGTACGCGAAGGTGCCTTTGCTTCAGCGGTGATCAAAAACGTTATTGGTTTATATAATTAGAGAAGGTTTTTGTTATTGAAGAGGAAGTTTTCTGGTTGATCTCATTGTCTGAATCTTGCATCTATACCAAATATTACATTGTCGGCATAACCCGCTCCTACGTCGTACTTTGCGAAAGCACGCTTACCGAGAAAAAAAGCAACTTTTCATTTTATATCATTCATTTTTACTGTACAGTAGTGTTGTTTCATTATTTTGTGGCAATTGTGGCTTAAAATAGTTGCACAAATGTAATTTGAAAACTCATTTTTAGCACGGGAACTGAAAATGGAATTTGCGAATCGACAAATTTGGACCGACTAAATGTTAAATCTTAAGTACAGGAATTTCAAGTTAAATTTATTTTTTTACATACAATACATTAATAATTTAAAATCAATTAAAATTGTGGGTTTAATCATTTCTAATAATTAATTAATAATTTGGAATTTTTGTCTTTTTACGCCCGCAAATGTTTTCAGGTTTTTCATATATAATATTTTCAATTTATTTGGAAAGGTACCCTGAAAAGGATAAATATACCAAATTATTAATGATTTATTAAAATGTTAACTTGGATTATTTTTACAATATTCCCAGTTACTTTAAAAGTGGTTAATTTCGCGGTGGCTTTAAATTTTGCTTTTTATTCGCGCAACTTCAATTTTCCGTGAACATTTATACAACACAAAATATCAATAAGCTATACACATACTGTACTGTATTAATAATGCTGACATACTGCGAAAATGAAGTCACCGCTAAAGGTCTAAAATTAGTTTACGGTGAAAATTTAGCCGCGCGTTTAAAGTATGTACGTAAAATCTTTTATGATGATTATTTGAATTATAATTCGAATGAGAGGTTCACTTTTAACTATTTGACTATTCCCAAATTCCATTTTTCAGTTCATTTGCCAAGTAAGAATGAATAGAATGAATTGTCAATTTTATATACTGAAATCGCGTTCAAAGTTGCACCACCGAGGGAGGAGTTGACGGTTTGAAAATGAGGCTACTGGCCAATAAGGAGCAAGTATGATGTGGTTGGTGGTTCTTGATCACTGTAAGCCACACCCACACACGGTATAACTTCCCCTCATTGGTCTAAAAGTCACATCTTCCCAATTTTATCTTCCCGTATGGTGCAACGTGATGCAACTTTGACCGTGATCTCAGTATAGTTTAGTTTGTTTTTCCTATAACTTCCTAGGTTCAGTTACTATATCAGATTCAGTATTGGGAAAAGATTAGTAGCTTTTGTAATTTATCTTTGTACGTGATTGGTTTCGCAAAGGAGGTCACCACTATGCCTGTGATTTATCTCGTTTGTATATTGTAATTAATTATTCGAACTAATAATTCTACAACCGGCATTGTGGAATCTCAAATTTGACATGGTATAAAGGAAACAAAAAGGAAAGACAAAGTATATAAGGAATCAATCTGTGCGATATAGCGTGTAATGTGCCGTTGCGATATATACTAGTGTGATCCTTGCGGAGAGAGTTTTGAGGGCAGGTGGTCTTCATAATTCATGTATACCTTTTTAGGAATGTTGATGTGAATTGTATCATCACTATTGACTATTCCAATTTGAATGGTATCAATGTGAAAGTGTTTTTTAAGTATTATTATTGAAAAAAATTGTACGTACTATGGCCAAATACGAGTAATGTCTTCAAAAAAGTGGTTGCTTTAAAGAGGGTCGTTTTGTTCGCTTCATTGTCATTCCCTGAATTAATATTTAAGGTGTCGTGGCATATACTATGTCATGTTTGTGATTTTGATTTATTCTATATGTAAAGTTGGCGGAATGCTCGAACCAACACAGACTGAAATAATAATAAATTTCCATTTGTTATATACAACCATATCAAACGGTTACATTTATTTCTCTAGATGAAAACCAACATTTTAAACATCTTAAAATAATTTTTAAACTTTTAAAGGGGAACTGAAACGGTTTTGTAAGGTACCCTACCCTGAACGAAGAAAACCAAGTGTTGCGACAAAATCTCTGCGAAAATTATTTGAAAAAGTCATTAGCACTTATAGTTAAAAGGGGTAATACATTTAAGAGGTTTCCCTATGCTGGCCGACCTCCTATCTGACAAACTTTAAAACTTAATAGCTTTTTTTACTATTTTTCACAAATATTTGTTGCGATGCTTGCTTTATTCGTGGTTGTTCTTCGTGTAAGTGAAGTTTTAAGGGTACCTTGCAAAAATAATATCAGTTTATCTTTAAATAGGTCCTAGCCCTGGTGTCTACTACCTTAATTTTAATTAATTATGGAATCATTGACAGGTTTTTTAACGCGGTGATTGGAAATTCGATTTGGTAATTTTACGTGCGGACTGTAGTAGACACCCTTATAATATTTTATACTGAATTTAATATTGGGAGTTACCTTAAATAAAAATATTAACAAATGTTATTTGAAAAACGAATTTTTTCCTTCATTTAAAATAGCATAGCATAATTTTATAAAGTTATCGTGTCTGCGATCCATGCCAAGTGCCGTATTTACGTACACACCATACATGGGGTTTTGTTGTGTTAAAATGCAAGGATGATTCCATTGGATCAAACATTGCCATATGTTTTAATGTAATTTATTTTATTTTATTTTATAAGAATAATTTAGAAAAGTAAATTTCCAAATTGCGCTGTGTTCATTACGTACATTACTTTACGTACATGGCAGTTTGGACCGGAATCACCTTTGCAATGTTGAAACTTGAATAATGAAACGTGAAATATACAAGGCTGGGCCATTGCTGTACCAGCAGATGTGAAAATTTGGGGAAAGGAGGAGGTGCATGTGGCATGGCAAAAGGTTTCGGTTGGAGCTCTTTGCCCCGCGTATTTTGCAAAATTCACCAACACTTATTTTCCACGGTATCACTGAGGGTGTGTAAGCTTTATATGTAATGTTTGTCATCAATGCATTGCAGCTGATAAAACGACCCTCTGGAAGTTTTCACGAGTCCTGTGCCATCACTGTGCCATTTTACGGTCGGAAAACCGAAATGTTGCTCGATGCGGAAAATCTCGGATTGTGCGCGACACAGTATTCTAAATGATTGCGATGCCACCTGCCCTCAAGCTTCTTTCTATAATCCCATTACTATTACATTTCTATATACTGAAACCGCAGTCAAGGTTGCACCAAGTGGTTTGAAGTTAAAGTGGGATGTGCTCACCACTGACCAATGAGGGTGTACTCATGATGTGTTTGGGCGTTCCTGGCCACTGTAAGCCACGCCCACACATGTTATCACTTCTCCCTGATTGGTCTAAAGGTTATATCTTCCCCTTTTTACATTATCGCCTAGTGCAACTTTGAATGCGATTCCAGTATGTGTTTTTGCATTTAAATTGGCAAAAAAATGGCTCAGCCTTTGTATATTGATGACAATTTGCGATTTTGATCACAACAGCCCCATGGTGCCCCATGACATTATGGAACCGGAGTGGCTGGACGACACAGATTATACCACTCCTGATTTGGACAACGAGTTAGACATCACCAGTTACTACATGTCAGACCTTCTATCTCTTAACAGAGCAAGCTTAGGTCCAGCAACTGAAGCGGTTATCGACGCTAACCACGAGCCGCCAAACTATTCGTGGCCAAATTAGTTATTACGGCAATTGCTTGCAATATTTTTCCCAAACTCTTCAGGTGATTTCTTGTATGCTGACTGGGTTTTATTAAGTGAATTATTGCATTTCTGGGTTTTAAAGATTATTAGTGTTTATTATAGGTGTCATTGTGCTCAAGGTGTGCTCTTTTCGGCAGTTTGGTACGCGATTGGTTTACGGACTTGATGTTAAGTTTGATATTCTACAAATGGATGCACTATATATATTTCTCAATACTACATAGTATTATATCTAATAATATCTCCAGGTTATCTATATTTGAACAACCCAACTTTACGTACAAATTACGGGTTGATGATTAATAATTCGATCTCGGCTTTTCCAGAATTCACGGAGTACGCACCGAGATAGTTTCTTTTTACAAATTTGATTGTGATTGTAAGTTTCTAATTAACATTTACCCCTTGTAGTTATATGTGAGCAAGAATATAATAATCATTGTTATACTTATCGAGTTATTTTAGATAACCCGCGTACATTTGGACCTTTGCCGGTAATATTAGTAATAATGCATTGATAATTAATTATAGTGAATGGTAATTTTCATGTGCTTAATAATTGTACCTATATGTTAGTTAACCTGCAGTACAACATTTTTGCCAACTCGTTTTACGAGGATTCGGTTTTACGAAGATCTACGATAGCATTGTCCGTGCCGGTTCAATGGTTCCATGATGATATAGGTCTATATGAATTGTGATAAATAATGGAGTAATCTATAATACTATATAGCATGAAAGCAATTATATCATGGAATTCAAATGAGTGATGTGTATAATATAGATAGATGGTTGTAATGTTCAAGTACAAAATGCTCGTTTACGTCACCGAAACTACGCATCTCTACGGGTTGATTTGCTGGAATTCAATATCCATGTTAATGTTTGATTGCAATAAGCAAACAACAAACAAGTAGAGACAAGGGTTAATAATTTCATGTTTTCAAATTGGTCCGTTTTTAAAATTTTGATGCATTTAGTGGACATTGGTGCAAATAGATGTTTGTTACCGAAGATCTCGTGATATATCTTACACCACTTCTAATTGTTCCACTGTTCCAACTTATTCACTGTTTTAATCAAGGAGGTTAGATTAGGTATGGAGAGAGCATGAGAGGGAAAAACTGAAGCCGATTTTCTTGTCTGCGTAGGCGGGAAGTATGGCTGCATCTGTTCCAAAATTGGCTTCATTTTTAAACGAGGGAAGGGTTGCTCATGCTCTCTTCTCCATAACTACTCCAACCTCCTTCTGACTTTTTTACGTCTTAGTGCCTTGAAAATAATCAGCTGTTCTAATGTTTTATTGCATGTAAATGTCTATTGCATTTCCAGATTTTTTGTTTGTTATAGAATGTCTCTAGATTTCCTTGTAATTAATGACAAGATTTTTACAGTTTTAATCTGGAAAACTAATATTTCTTGATTATTTCCTGTATAATAATTGAATGTATTGCATTAGGATGGCTGAAAATTTGTTTCGCTAAACTGCATTTGGAACGTTGCTTTATCGCTAAGGAAGTTGGCTCGGTATTAAAACCATTTTCTGCAGCTATTGCACGTGGAATATTTTAAGGGTTCATGTGGAATAAATTAGGTATAGCTACATATACTGAAACCGCATTCAAAGTTGCACTATGGGGGAAGGTGTAAAGGGGGAAGATTTCCGATAGACCAATGAGGGAGAAGCTATGAGGAGTATGGGCGTGGCTAGCAGTACCTAAGAATACCCAATCACATCATACCTAGCCCCTCATTGGTCAAATGTATCGTCTTCCCACTTTCCTCTCCACCCCTACAACTGCAACTTTGAACGTGGTTTCAGCATATACTGGAAACCTAAATTTCATTTGGTTTCATGGGTGATAATTGTAACGTAGTGGACCTATAATTGCATTGTTACATTGCAAATACGAACAGTACGGAATTGAATTATTGGCCATGTACTTCACAGATGTTTAATTAAGGTTTATTATATCGCGTTGAAATGCACCGTGGGTAATTTGTTAAATTTGAATGTTTTTATATATGTATAATTTTGTTGCAGCATTTGTAGCCCCCTCTAATGCAGAATAAAAGGCTTACAGGGAATGGTAAAGACACATTTTTTCAATAGCATATTCTTCGGAAAACAGTCAAATGCAATCATTTTTAAAGGGGATTGTGACTGTTGATTTTTTTGCTCATTGGATATTTCCATTTTTACTAAGTTTTTACGTACAATGCATAAACTTAGTACCCGAAAAACTTAGTTTTTTTGGTGGCTTGTTCCATCTCTTTTTCAGAATCCTTGTTCTATCTCTCGGATCCATTTTAGGATCTCGGTTCCTTCTATCTCGGATCGCTTTTTAGATCTCTGTTCCTTGTATCAGAAAAAATTGTAAAATTTAACAAAAAATTTCAATTTATAAAATTTAAAAAATATTTAAAAAAATTTAAAAAATATTTAAAAAAATTTAAAAAATATTTAAAAAAATTTAAAAAAATTTAAAAAATATTTAAAAAAATTTAAAAAAATTTAAAAAATATTTAAAAAAAATTTAAAAAAATTTAAAAAATATTTAAAAAATATTTAAAAAAATTACAAAAAATGTCAAAAATATTTTTAAGAAAATTACAAAAAGGGTCAAAAATATTTTAAAAAAAATTACAAAAAGTGTCAAAAATATTTAAAAAAAAATTACAAAAAATGTCAAAACTTCTAAACTATCTATTCAATATGCTATTTTTTAATATGATCATATTAATTATGTTGCGTGACTATTTTATACAGGTGATGATTAAAAAGAAATAACGAGATGAAACAAGACTGGGATAAATTATACTTGGTGTTTTATTGAAATAAAGTAATCCAGCGGATATATAGGCCTATAAATAAAAAAAAAGAGATTGAGTTTCTTAGATGACCTTAGGATCCATGCTGTCCGACAGTTAAAAGGTTGGGCCGGCAATCGTCCATGGGGCAACCGGCAAGGATGGAAAGGTCAGTCGCATGTTGTTTGGTGGTCAATCGTCCCAATACCTACAATACACTTGATCATGTTAGATAAGTAAGAACGTTGACACGGTGGCCATGTCGGTTTAGCGCTTACCTGCTAACTCCATGGTTGCGGGTTCCAATCCCACTGCTGCCATTGGAACGCAGCCTTTTTTCCTGACTAACCCAGCTTTGGAAAATCACTTCCTGCCAGAATTACAGAATGTTGAGTCTGAAAAAGTACAAATTGCATGTGAAAAACAGCGAGTTTGATAGGAACAGAAAGGAAATTAGAGTTACTTAGCCCCTCCCTCCTGGCCCGTCCCTCACCCAGCTGGGTGAGGGGCGGGGGGAAGGGAGGGGCAACGGTATATATTCTATCTCAATTTTGTAAAATTGGGCATGGATTTTGGGTGTACATATATAAAATATATTTTATTCGCTTTCATTATAATGTTTATAATATTGACATTTTATGCAAAAACCGAGTGCACTAACCAAAAAACATTTTCACTTGGTTTTCATAAAATATTTTCTTCTTCTTAAACAGGTTTCTCTTCCGGCTATCCTGCGCAACAAGACTTCAGTGATCATGCACCTATAAGATTACATTAATTGATGTGTTTATATAATGCACAATAAAAGAAATAAACATTTTACGCAAGAGAACCTCAGTGTCACAGTATTTCTGCATGTATTATAAATTCCTCCTCCTACCATGTATATGACTAAGGAGTTTGCTGAAACTGTCATCCAATATGCGTCGTCTACTCAGCCACAACATTCCCAATAGTATCTGTTGCAACAATAGTAATTCATGAGCATCGAGTAATTTAGTGTTGAGAATACATATCCTTTCGGTCGTCTCCTTTGGATAAAACCATTGATGAAACGTTGCTTGACATACATCACATGGCAAACGCAATCCGCCATCTTATATCACATTCACATGGCAAAATATCGTTATATCGATATGAATGAGAGTTTGTAAATGCTTGGTGTATATCTGAAATGACAATAATTTACATCCACTAATAAAGGTGAACACAAAAACGCTTATAACTCCTAAAATACACAAGTAAGGAGGCTGAAATTGAAATTTGAGTCTCAAGAGGGACTGAACTTATTATGGTCTATCCAAATCTGGTGTCAGATTTGAGCTGCGATTAAAATATTTTGTTTGTATATTTTTAGACATTTTTTGAAATATAAATTATTGGAAATTTTGACATTTTTCCAATTCTACTCAGTTTTTCTCAATTTTACTCAATTTTACTCAATCTGCTCTATCTGCTCCACTTACTTCACTCTCTTCACTCCCTTCACTCTTCTCACTCTTCTCACTCTTCTCATCTTCTCACTCTTATCACTCTCCTCACTCTTCTCACTCTTATCACTCTTATCACTCTCCTCACTCTCCTCACTCTTCTCACTCTTATCACTCTTATCACTCTTATAACTCTTCTCACTCTTCTCACTCTTCTCACTCTTCTCACTCTTCTCACTCTTATCACTCTTATCACTCTTCTCACTCT
>JAQFZQ010002485.1:0-13722 GCA_034696005.1 Glomeris marginata | reverse complement strand
TTGTTGAAAAGTGGAAATTCTAAGGGAAGGGGCGGAGCACTTGCTCCCCTACTTAATCCAAAAACCTCGCAGATCCAGTGCTTGCCCTATAATTACATTGTTAAGTTTAGATTGCCAAACCTGCCAATATATTACCCCTTGCTACCACAAAGGATATTAAAATGAAAAGAAAGCTAGAGAAATAAAAAAAAATAACTTAATTGTGGGAAACGGAGCAATATTCACTTGTTCCACATCTTTACAGTGTGATTTATCTTATTTATATTGATTTTCCTTTTATTTTGTCGAGATTGATTACAATCAGTCAGAGTTATTGTTTGTGTTATGTAGTGAAGCCAATGATTTTTTTGTATTGAAACTTTATTTTTTTTTATATATTTTGAGTCGTCTGAAGTAAGATTGAAGTAAGGATTTATTTCGCTCTGCTGGGGAAAATGACCCAACAGGCTGTACAATAATTTGTAGTTTGAGTGGGATATACTCTAATTTGACAGAATGAAAATTGACTCACTACCTCCCCGCTACATTCCTTGTGTAGGAGATGTAGCAGAGGGAGGCGTGATGTCAAATATAAAAAGCTGTTCATATAGCACAAATGTATCCATATCAACTGGATTCCCCACCAGTGTCTTGGAACTGACTGGGTAGAGTTGCATGCAAGTTGGTCACCTGTCAAATTGCATTTAGTGTTGGCTAAAGTGTGCTTGCTATTTGATAGCCCATGCACTTTCAGCCAGCTTATATGTTGGACACGCCTCGTGGGCGTGTACACTTGTTTTTGTGGCCTTTTTTGTGTGCTTCCACTTGTTTTTGTGGCAAACATTCAGTGATGAACCGCCAAAGGTTTGCACTAGGAAGCACGGGTAAGTAAACATGACTGTTCTAGTGCTTCCGCTCGCCAGACAGGACGCAAAACATTGAATACACAACAAGGCCAACTATATTACCTGCAATCCTTTCAGCCAAAATATGTCGTTGGAAGGCTTCAGCACCTTAATTGAAACCTATTAAGGTGATGTTGTGCAGCCTGCTGACATGTGCCCCCCTCCCTTTGACAGAGAAGACTGACTGGCTGGATGTTACATTTATTCATTTTAATAAATTTCAGTTCTTCGCTATAGATGTGGCCTAATATATGAAATAAGTGATGCAATGGCCCATCATTAAATTTTCGAGTCCAAAAACTCAAGTTTTGTCTTGAAATCTTCTACAACACTATCCTACCCGGAAACCTCACCGAGCTACCTTGTCAGTTGTAAGGTTGCAAGGAACCTTGCACTTCGCCTCACTCGTGGTTTACCGCGAGTTTGGAGACAGAACGATTGAGTTGAGTGAACAGGTTATTTGAATGAACCTTTATTACGTTACTTCACCCTTCGCAGCACCCACGCTACCCCTTCAGGCTCTTAGTTAACTGACTGTTGCTGGGGCACGTATTCCACGTGCAAGGACCGTACTAGTGGCCTTGTGTCGCCACTGACTTGGTCTTGGCTGAGTTTACCTCTGGATAAGCGTGCCCGTGCAACGAGCATTGTTACACAGTGTCTTTTATACCCTATGTTGTTTACGCTCTTGAAGCTTCCCCGCTCCCCAAGTTATTCTCGGAGGTTCGATGGCACCACCGTCTAGGGGAACATTTCAAGGTCCAAAATTAGTGTAAAGGAAGGGAGTGTGCTTGGGGCGAACAATCACATGCACCCAAAAAATTAATGTATGAAGGGAGTTTACCTATCATGCAGTATACGCTCGTAGGCTATGTCGATTGTAATTTTTACCAGTCAGGTGGATATGCCCAGTGGGGGTGGGAGGAGACGAAGGGGCTGCAATAGAGTAAATGAGATCATACTTTAAAGCTAAGAACAAGCTTTTACGCAAGGTCCCAAGAGATGACCAGTAAATTATTGTCCCCTCAGTTCGCCTAAATAATTAAAGTAGAAAGATATTGAATTAGCAGCTACAATTAAACTAAATGCTATTCTTTAATTTTGTAATGTTATTTCATGTCTCGTACATAAAACATATGACAGCGATTATTTTATCCATGCAATGACGTGCAAATTTGTATGAAAGCTATAAAGAACCTGCAATACCTAATTGAGGCAGGTAGTTGCAAGTCATCCAATATGCTCATAAACCTGCGCTAGGATATTGTGGTATTAAAACCTAGCTAAAGTTATTACTGATATATACGAATATTCCTATGCAACAACTCACATTTACCGCCATGCAGGTAGTTCACCCTTTACGATGTTATATTCTTTTCTTATCTAATTGAGCAGTTTTTCATCATATATGGAAAAAAAGCGTGTTCTGCAACAATTTTTGTAGCGCACTTGTAGTTGCGACAGCAACATGCTTTTTAAATTCGCATCAATACTTTGCCTTTTTTATTTGATGTAATAATAGTGTAATTGAGGAGTAAAGCCAATAATTTGCACGGATAGGCGTAATCTTGCTTTCAGGATTTTCAATTAGCCTAACTGGAATGGATATGTAAGTGCTAGATGCAAAGATACGCATAATTTTTCAGCCTACGTAAGAAACGTGATTAGCATAATAATTGAAAAAGCTTTTTTCACAAAATGGGCATCCTTGCGTGCCTGATGGCATTGGAGTACCATTTTGCATGCGTAATTGTATGGCATGCGAATATCAAGAGAGATATGGTTTTGATTTACAGAGTATTTTCTTGACTTTTTTCTTTCAGCCCCCGGAGGGCCTCCTCTTGCAGTCGAAGCCAAAGCTACTGGTCCTGATGCTGTGGTCGTTTCTTGGAAGGTGGGCGTTAATATTGGTAAATAAATAATTAACGACGCTATTTAATAACGGGGTAATTTTCAAGACAGCTAATTAACATATAAAAGAAAAATGTCCAGTTATTGAATCGTTAATTAGAAAGCTGTGTGCTATGAGCATAATTTTCGCAATATTATTGGAACATAGGATTGAGAAATTGTCAGTCCTTTAAAAATCCATCAGTTTACACAAATATTATGTTATTAGTATAATGGATAGTTGCGATTGAAAAATTGGTTTTACAAGCGTTTGAAGAAAATTTAGATACTCTTTGTAATGCCTTATTGAATATTTATAAAGCTATGTTCCAATTATGTTGTTGATAGTGCACACCAAAAAATATGACGAGTTGTACATATGCCAGCTATTAATTAATTTTAATTGGAACCGAATTTATCCTTTTAAAGTAATTCGAGTCTGTTGTAATATGCAACTTTGGAATTGACAATTATTCTATATGAAGTGCGTTTGTTAAATTTAAATTGATATTATATGTGGAAAATTCAGTTGTAACAACTCTGGCTATTAGTTTTGGAACAAGAATGTGAATGGATAATTAACTTCATTCAACACTTCTGTTGTAATATAACTGCTTACACTAAGAAAATTCTGAATATTTTTGCCTGTGCATGCAGCACCCAAGAGCAGACCTCTGGAACGGATTGCTACTTGGTTATTATGTGGGATGCAAAATTTACGACTCCAGTGACCCATATAAGCACAATACAGTGGATTTGACGGCTGGAAGCGAGAAGATGGAATATCACATATCAAATTTAAAGAAATTTACCAAATACAGCATTGTGGTTAAGGCGTTTAATCGAATGGGTGGAGGTCCTAATTCGGACGAAGTTGTTGTCGTCACTGCAGAGGATGGCAAGCTGCACTCGTGGTGACCTCAGTTGATGGAGAAGTTAACCCTTTAAATTCCAATGTGCTCGTTCTTTTTCCAGCTCCTGATATGCCACCTGAAGATGTGACCTGTTTGACTGTGAGCTCGCAGAGTATCCAAATATCATGGTCACCTCCACCTCTACAGTCACAAAATGGCTTTATTCTTGGATTCAAAGTGTTTTATAAGCCGATTTTCATCTGGGAAGGTAACATTTCTATTGAAAATGAAAGATACAGCGAAACATGCTGTGTAAAGCAATTTGTTTATTAGAATGTGTCAGATGTGTTAGATAAAAGCTAATGTAAATTAGATAGGAGTGGCAAATTAAGTAGTAAATCATACAGAAATATGTGTACGATATTAATTTAATGTATAGAACCAAGAATATACTCGTGATAGGACAATATTGAGAAGAATTTAAAAGACACTGGCATGATTCACTGGGCGGGCTAGAGTCGATTCAAGACACCATATGTTGACTTATACAATTGATGCAAATTTCATTTATATCAGATGGCGAAGAACTTCATGTAACGACGACTATTTCAAAAGTGAATCTCCATAACTTATTCAAATATACGAACTACACAATCCAAATTTTGGCGTTTACCAGAGTCGGCGATGGCATAAAGACCAAGCCCATTATATGCTCAACAAACGAAGACGGTAATTGAAATGAAATTCATTTACGTAGCCGAGTACCTATAAAGTTTTCATTCTTCAAATTTTCCTTTGAACGTGTGTTACGTGCAGCAAAAAAAATGCGTCTTATTTGCTTATCGATCAATATTCTGTGTAAAAAAAAATCACCCTCGTGTCTTACCTATCCGACCAATAACAATTCCCTTGGGTATTGTCTCTAATTTATATTTTGTTTTATTTTTATTTGTTTATTTCATTTCAATGACGTTTTAAGTGCTCATGTAAATCATGTACAATATGTATGGAAATGTCTGTAGAATTTTGATACATACTTAATTATGACTGCAATAATATTTCTTCGTAAGAAATATAAACAATTCTCAAGAAATTGGGAGAAGTTGCGAATAATATTATGTAAGTGACCTAGTCTAGCTTTTGCTGCTGTCGTTCTGTGCTGCCACCTAATTTTCTCTTCCACGATACACGAAAATCGATAGTTGTGCAATTCGGTCTTGTGCTTTGATGAAACTGCTCATGAGCTAGCAGGTTTTAACGATTTTTCATTATTTGCAATTTTCAGTTCCTGGCGCTCCTGCAGATATAAAAGCACTGGTGGTCACCTCGGAATCAATCCTTGTAACTTGGTTGCCACCAAAAACCCCAAACGGTCAATTGATGAAATACACACTTTATATGAGGAATCGAGGACATACACAACAGGTTTGACAGATTATATGTACACTTTGTTTATATTAAATTATTTTCTAAATATCTGTGAAGAGTTCTACTAGCCATCAATTCGATTTGCTAAAACTGCTTTTAATTTGAATAGTAATGACTTAGCACTGTAATTTCATATTTGTTGATGTACATAGATAGAATGTCTGTTTGCACAATATTGCGTCTAATGTTTTAATCAATCCTCTAAAAAGCTGTTTATTGATTAAATATTTCGAGTTAATATTTTATCCAATTCGGAGCAATGCCATCTTGATTTGACCTGAGTTTGTTTTCAATTTCAAGCACATCATTAAGAACTCGCAATCTCCGCTGGAGCATTCAGTGCACGAGATTAGATCTCTTCGAGAAGCTGAGACTTATGAATTTTGGGTGACTGCATCCACAATCATTGGAGAAGGGGAAAGTTCTCGCGTCGTCAACCAATCCCCAAAGTCCAAAGGTGAGATGATCATTCATATTTTATCGATGTCAAATCTGTGCTTTATTTGTTTAGTTATTGAAGCGTTGAATACACGTTACACCCATAACATTTTGTACCCATAATCCTTTATTCTTACTTGAAAAGGAACAATTTGTGTGCATATATTTGCTTGAAATATTTAATGGTGTTTTAGGGACATGCCAAAAACGTTTTGAACATTGTGGCTATTTTTATACTTAGATAGCAGATTGCATTCGATTTATTTAAAATAATGTTTTCATCTCTGTCAATTGTTAAATTTATCGGTCAGTGTTTTTAAAGATGTCACTGACATGTTACAGCGGTTTAAATTGCATCAGAACCATGTCGTTATAATAAAAATAATTACTAACATTTCATTCTCTTAAAAATTATAATTTGCTTTCACACAAATTGTTCCTATTTTTTGTCAATGTTATAAAGGGTGTAATGCTAGCGATAAAAATCATTGCGACGTTTGAATTGCCCACAATTCTTAATGAGTTTTTACATGTGTTTTTCATATCCCAGATGAATTATATTTGTTGTCAGAGTAGTGTACTTTTGTTGTCCAAAAGTAATGGCCACGGAAATGCTAAATGCAAAATATTGGACACATGATGCTTGCAAATTATAATTGTCTTTGATTTAATGCAATTGTACGCAACATATTTGAGTAATGTTTCCCTGTTCCCATGGGTGTATGTAGAAGATGTAATTTTCGTGCAAGTTCTAATAATGGAAACAAATGTGGGGGGTTTATTCTGAATTTGCAGTGCTTTCAAGGCGCATTGCTTCAGTAATTAATTATTAAAGCAAGTTATCTTCTCTGTCAGTTCCCCAAAGCATTACCAAAGAGAGCACTTGGGGTGACACCGATGAAATTTTGCAAAACTTAAATAAATATAAAAACATTTTCACCAAGTTTCGCAAATATACAGAGTGCTTTCTGTTTTGACCTGTCATTCGCACACTCATTTTGCTCACAAAACCATTTTTTGTGCAGTAAAAGACTTTTACTTTTCAAACGTGTGTAAACAAGTATCTTGTGAATAGATGGTGAAAGCAAAAAAATATTCTTATAATAGCAAGTTTTGTGATATTTCAATATTAACATCTGTGTAAATTAACTATCATAACCATTACAACAAGGAGAAATAAATTTCCAGAAATGTACATATGCTCATTGCATCAAAATAGTTGTAAATTTGTGCATATATTTTGTTTGCACAATAAGCATATCAACATATACTTTACATTATTCTGTATAATGTGATTTAATTGCATGCTTTAATTGCATGCTCTAATTGCGGATCTGTTTGATATATTTCAGCATGCAAATGGGTTTACTGTGTTGTTTTCCCTTTGTCATTTGCAGAAACTGTGTTTGAAATGCTAATTGCATGTGACAACAAAGATTTTACTTAATAAGTGTCTTGAGGCAGTAAAAATGAAAGCAACTTGCTGCAAGTTGCAATGTACCCCCTTGCAAATGCATATATTAATGACAATGGTAGCATTTCCATAAAAGCAATTATTTTAGCTCAATGATTTCTCTTAATGTGGACATATTGTTTTTCAAAATCGCCTGTCACTGTAGTTTTATAGAAAAATTAGCCTTTTGTCGGCTGTATTCAACATTTTACTGCAAACTTCTAGTAATGTAACTGCATGTACTATATAGATAGTGTAATTTCACGACCATAAATAGGTTTTCAAATAGTCATAAATTTTCCAAATTTTGTGAAAAGTGTGATAATTTGGCACTGCTTCATCATTGCATCATTTGTTGTGTATGTTTTATGTAAACTTCTCCGTGTAAATTTCCTGTTTTTAACAATTCGGGTGAGGAACATTACCATAGCTCAGGATGGATTTGCTCGTTTGCTATCACCGCGATACGATATCACTGTGCTGGTGTTTTTCTTCTGTCTCATCACTAATCTCATTTGAATAGAGGAGTTGAAATAGAGACTATAGACTATGGCGGATAACTTGGTTTGATATGTGCACATTGCGAAGAATGTTTTCCATTGCTCCATTCAGCTTTATTGCCAAAATCCTTTGTTTTTTCCTTTGGTAATTGATTTTTATGATATCATTCTTGCTATTAGTCCATAAAAGAAATACACTGTATGTATATTCTTCCTATCTAAGTAAGTTGCAGTGCTGATTCCTTGCAAATCGCATCTGTGAAAGTCGTATCTCTGTTTTCTGGGGATGGAAATGACTCAATTCCATGCACATTATCGTGGGAATAGTGGGGTGTGAATTGTGGGATTGCATGCGACGAAGAGGTTTTTGGAGGGAAGAGAATTTTGTAGATGGAATGACACGCAGAGAATGCTGATGGCATCATTGTGCATTTTGGCAGTGTTAGCCCAGATTGCGTCTTTCTCACGCCGAGTCCTCGCTCGATGGAAAGGAGAAGTGGTGCTCCCCTGCAGAGCTGTTGGGCTTCCAACTCCAACAAGAAAATGGACATTTAGGTACTTGCTTGCTGGCCCAAGGGATCCACACTTTATTCCCGTAACCGAGTAACGAGCTAGGCAACTGTCTCTTGTTCCTCTTCTTTTTATTAGCCAATGAGAGACGACAATTTCGCTCAAGTTGCGCACTTTGTTGGTGAAATTGCGTCGTTTTTATAGTATTGTTGACTAGACATATCAATAGGTGTTCTTGAAAGGATAGACAGGATCCCTACGGCGATTTTTCGTGTGAAAGCTGTTGGCGTTTATTATTAGAGGCTGGCTGCAAAATTAAGCAGCCCCACGGTTTATTGATCACACTCCGAATTGAAGTTTTATTTTTTCCTACCAAACAAAGCCGCCAGAGCAGGAACTAATTTAGCCAGTCGTTAACAAACTAAACAAGATTCCAAACATTTCGAGCGATCCTAATTTTGTATTGGTGTCATATTAACTAGAGTTAATTAACATTTCGGGTGTAACCTGAATTTTTGTAATTTAGTAATGAGATGCAGTTCTATACTGGGCATAATAAGTTCGTCACAAAAAATAAATTGATGAATAGCTGTGCTTTCAATTCAGATCAGCTTGAATTATACCCTTCTTGTTTTACAATATAAATTAGGTGAAAAGCAAACGAATCCATCAGAAACCATGTACATTTGATACTACACATACAACATTATACTATTAATTATTGCTAAACTATAATATGTGAGCACATAATAAATTCGATAAGGTCAAGCCAAATTTTAGCACAATGTAAACAAACTGATTTGGAAGCTTTTCTTATTACATTGTGCAATCTGATCGTTGTTGCACTATATAGTAATTTGTTAAATTCAACCTGCAGAAGCTTCGAACAATATTCTTATTTTTTTAAAGCATGTGACAAACGCGTTTTTGTTGAAGTCAAATTTTTATGAGGCTATGTTTCATTGAATTTCAAAAAGGGTGTCAGTTCACCTTTTAAAATAATAAAAATGATACAGCACAAAAATATTCCCCTTTTTGGTTCTAACATAATTTTTGTAATCTCATATACTTGTTTTTCACATTTTTTACTTACCAAAAAGTGGAAGGACTGTGGAAGAGAGCGATCGAATATTTATACAGAAGGAAGGTAACTTGGAGATGAAGGATATCCGAAGCACGGATGCGGGGAATTTTACATGCGACGTTGAAAATATATACGGTTCGGATCAAGTGACCTACTCAATTGTAGTGAGAGGTAAGATCTAATTTAGGAGAAATTTTGTAGAATAATCACGTTAGAGCGTTGCGAATTGGCGAGGTGCCTGCAAGTGCATGAAGCGAATTTGATTAACAAGTAAAATAGTCTGTACGAGTTTTGAGAAAAATTAATCGCATTTTGTTGTTGGTGGTGTACAGCACCTCCGCCACTGCCATCGTTGGTCGTTTCAGGCACGTCTCCCACTTCGGTGCAACTAAAGATTCAGAACAAAGGGAAACCTAAAGCAGACGGTAAGCAGAATTTAAAGTCAGTCTGTGGGGACTGTAGTTATAGCTGACGTTCCCTATTGGTTGCTTTGTGTGTTATGTGACGCGAATTTGTGATGGAGCGTCGTCAAGCTTGTGTGTTGTTGCTTTTTTGTTGGTCCTTATCCCCAGGTTTCACGTTAAGCTATCGGCGCGAATACGGCGAGTGGCAAGAGATCCAAGTCCATGGGGGACAGGGTAGCAGCAGTAGTACTGCGAGCAGTGGGTTGGTAGGGTTTGCGAGTGATGTCCTTACCATTGACAACTTGCGCTGTGGAACCCGCTACCATCTTTACGTGACTACCCACAACGAAGTAGGCGCCAGTGAGCCCTCCGAAATCGTCTCTGTCGCTACCAAAGGTGAAGGTATTGGACCATAAGTTTTGCTCGTCCCTCGTGTCTTTGTCTCTCTGCCCCTTGTGATCCACTACTTCCTCTTCCTCCACCCAACCCTGTCTAAATGTCAGGCTTGCGTTGCGAACGTGCTAGATAATTTATTTTTCTTTTATCAGCAAGTGCCCACACCTTGCCAACAATCTACTCTATTCTTTCTCTTTTCAAATAACTCGCATGTCCGTGAATTATATGATGTCATTGGTTGAAGACATCTTGCTTGAAACATTTCGAGAACTTTATGTTATCAAAATATGACTTAAACAAATGGAATATCAACTCTATGGAAAAATCCTGTTTTTGCCAGACTTTTACTGCACACTGAAATCCATTTATAGTCACTCCGGGTGTTTGGGTGCTGTCGGAAACTTATGCGGTCCCAGCAGGAGAATAGAGTTTTACATGTTAAAAGAATTTTTAACTCGCTTCAGGTGCTGTCAGTTTTGAATATAAAAACGGCATTGCACATATAAATTGGTTTTCTTCATATTGTAATGACAGTCTCAAAGCCATACGTATAATAATGTTGTTTTGCTGAAAAGTAATTGTCAAGTTTGGAAAATGGATACGACGTTGTGGGCTAAAAGATGGCATTACAAAGTGTAAATGCACCGCTATCAGTTTATCAGCACCAGATTATAAAATGTGTCATGTTTTAAACCCACTACTAGAACTGCATTGGAGCAGCCCATGTGTGATGCAGTGAAGCCTGCGCAAAAAGCTCCCCCTTGTACATAATACAGTTGACAACCGTAAAAGACTTTCATTTCGAACGCGTTAAAGTCGGCAGCGCATTTTCGCGTTGGTTTATCTTATAACAAATTTATATGTCATTAAAGCGCTCGTTAAACGCGTTTTTAATTCCGCAAAAAATGCAGGAGCGAATATATTGAAAATAAAGCCTCCACTAATTGAATGGCTTTTACAGTGCATCATGTTATGAAACTCAATTGACCAATTTGATTAAGGACTTTGGTCTCCAATATGGAGGCCAAGTGGGGCAAAGGCTGAAATCTGATTGGGGGAAAAAAATTATTCTCGCATTACGATGTAATTTCTAAATATTGTTTCAGCCAATCGCTTTAAATTTAAGGTCAAATTCTGTTTTTTTGGAACATGAGTTTATTGAATCAGGTGTGATTAAAACCGACTTTTAGCGCATAAAAGTCCTATTTTCCTGTGGGACCGCAAATCATGGTGACAGCATCCAGATAGCGACAACAAGTCACACTAAATGGTTTCCGCTGTACCTACTATATGGGGGAGCTTTTAGGGGAGATTTCACTGCATCACACTTGGGCTGTAATGTAGTAGGATACTTCGCACATTGTTTCATCTTTGTACCCTCATTTCTTGCGTCCAATTAATTACATTCATCAGACATGTTTTTTTGCAATTCCTAATTCTCATTTCAATTCTTAAATTAACTCAAAGTATTATTTTTAATTAATTCTAAATTATTTGTTATTTTAAATATTTCATTTGTAATATCAGAATTTATCATTTAGTTGTTTTCTTATGCTAATTTAAATAGAAATTGTCGGTACTAAGTCTTATTATATGCATGCCTACTCAAAAACATCCTACGACAACCTACAAATTTATCTGCTTGTTGTTTCCTGATGACTTGGTGAGCTTAATCTCTTCTGATTCTGATCGCTGCTTTCTTATTGACCACAAGTTGAAGAGCTGCTAGATTATCTGAAAAGTTTTTCTTGTACGTGCTTAACGTTTATTACAGATACTTTTTTCTTTTTCTTTTGTTTTTACTATGACCAAACTTGGCGGTTGAAGTCTCGAAGCAAATCTTCGCCCATGTTGTCCCTCCTTCCCTTTAAGATCTGTTGTTGCTAAGCTGAGTTGGCCGTTGATGTCGCTCTCCACTGGTCTGGGAAATGGGTCTTTTTCTTCTTTACCTTACTTTAGGTTCTTATCGGAAACGCGACTTGGCAATTGCTCGCTCCAAAAACCGACATGTCGTCCTTTTCGTAGAGTTAGTTGGCCTGTCATCAAGAGCCATATTGATTTCTAGTCCTTTGCAAAGGGGTGTATGGCGTTCGGGTGTACGAATTTGGCAGAAAAGAGAGCACAAATTGGCGGTTTCATCACTGCTGTTTGAGGGTGCCACCACCCAAAAAGAGCCAAATCAACTGTGCCAACGGTCGTTGATATGACGATGATATTCTCTCCACTCGATCGCCCAGTTTGGTCATTTCCCTGAGTCGTCTTTCTCCTTTTCTTTGGCCTTTCTGGGACAGCTATCTCTCCTTTGCGCCTTCCATTTCCGTTGGAGTTTTATTGATTTACGTCTTGCTGTCGCTATTGGTGCTCCAGCATTATACGAAATATTTCTGTCTCCCTTTATATGCCAATGCCGCAGCATTCTTGCTAAAAGTAAAACTTGGAGTGTAGAGGGAGTTCCTAAAGTGCACGCTCATATTTTTGTTGGCTTTAACTCGTATACACTGAAAATACGCAACAAGAAGAAAACTTCATCGCAAAATTCCACAGAATCGCTCCTGATTTTTTTTTTTTACTTTAAAATGCACGGTCTACCCTAATGTATAATTGAACGAAAAGCCAAATACTATATACATGTATATCGTGGTTTTCAAGTATGAGATACTCTATTTTCTGCTGAAAACTTTGTGGAAAGCTGACATATGCTATGCAGCACTACCAAAAATGTTTATAAGGGACAATTTGGGCTTTACCTTGAAATCACCTACAATTTGAGTTTGGAGCAGCGCTATTAAATTAGTCCAGTACATTTTCCTATTTATTCCTGCTCAGTGCAGAGCATGTCGAGCATGTCGCTCATCCAAACTTCCATGATGAGTGGATAATCAATATGGAATGTCATTTATTCCACTAAATTTGATCATGTTCTTCATCTTTCAAATAGTAACTGTCTTTTATGTGTTTCTGCTACCCCACGCAAATCGACGTTGAAAACCGTTCATACTTTAATTTTGGTAGGTACGTACCCTATACAGTAGTTGCATGGTTGCAATTTTGCACTGCTGCATGAATCAGCACAGAATCTATGACTATGAGGATGCAATATTCCAAATACAAGATAGCTCAGGTTGCTAAATATTCCAGCTGCAACCTTGTTGCATGGTTAGCTGCATATAAAATTATTGCAGGGTGACTGTATTATTCAAACAACTTAGGCTATTTACTGTCACTTTATTAGATTGCAGAACTCAAAATTTGCAACGATGTACTAGCAATTTCCATTCAAGGAAAATGAGCTAGAGTTTTTCCATTCTTACGATGCAGGCGTGAACTTTGTGGTTTTATTGATTATCTGCTTATAAAGTGATATTGCGGCTGCGTCCCATTCTTGCGCAACGAGTGTGTTTTCGTTTTTGCACAAATTTCAATGCTTCGGTAGTTTTGCTATCTTGGAATTTTGCTTCAACGATTCCATTTTTTTTTCTCTCCCAATTTCCTTCTTGAGCACCTAAGGTTCACAACATCGAAGATGCGATCCGTGCTAACGTGACCACCCTGACGTTGGTCCTTCGGGGATGGCCAGATGGTGGATGTCCAATTTCATATTTCGTGGTCAAATACAGACCTGTGTCCGCAGCCGATTGGATTCTTGTGTCCAACAATGTGAAACCCTCGCAGGGCGAAGTTTCCGTTGGGGGTCTTCAGCCCGGAATTTGGTACGCAATCCATGTCACCGCCTACAACGATGCTGGCATGACTATGGCTGATTACACAGTTGCAACTCTCGCCGAAAATGGAGGTATGACTAGTTGTTAATTACAATATGTGTACAATATTAGTGCCAAAGCCCTGTTTCCACAATCTACCCCTTTGCAAAATAAGATGAT
>JAQFZQ010002484.1:0-13725 GCA_034696005.1 Glomeris marginata | reverse complement strand
TACCCTCTAAACAGGGTACCACCTGTTTAGGGTACCACATAATTGCTGCAGGTTCCTTCAGCCAGGTGGTACCCTGTGACTCGTCGACCCTCAACTCTGGTGCCCACTACTGTAGGTGGAAGGGGGAAAACGAGAAATTTGGCCATTGAATAATCGCATAACCTACTCTCTCATTGGTCAGAAGTCTCATCTTCCCACTTTCACCTTCCCCTCAGAGTGCAACTTTGAATGCTGTTTTAGTACTTCACTATACCAACATATCTTAATGCAAAACACGGGTTGTTTACGATTTTAAGCCAAGTTATTGTTTAGGAAAACGCATTTAATTAAAGTCATTTGGGAAATTCTCGCTATAAAAACGAATGAGCTGTCTTGCAAATTAATTGCCAGCTTCATTAATTTCTATAGCATGAGAACATACCACAGTCGACAGATGGCCTGTAAAGCAACCTGTCACAAAAGTTACAGCTGGCACGAGTATTGTCATGTTTGGGCAGAGTTATTTGTCCAAGAGAAATATTGTTTCTTTGCAAGATTAGAGGCGTAGCAGAGCGACTTTGAACGCGTGGTTGGACTCATTATGGCAGCTAAAAGCCAAGCCAAAAATCGCCGCCATTTTCCCAACAAGTCGTCTTCATAAAGATGTCGCACATTTTCCTCTCCTCTCCACTCACTCCAATTTTCTTTTCACTCTTGCATTCGTGAAAATGCGTCGTTTTGTCGCAAAGCACTTCAGCCATACTGCCTCGCAAGTATTCTACACTAATAGGTCAAATTAGGATTTAGACTACCAACTGCATCGCAATTCTGCAGAGCATTTCTGACGAACACCGTTCCGGTCAAAAGGTCTTTTCAAACTTGGCAATAACCGGTTAAAACAAAAATGTCAAGTGCATTTACAGCAGACGTAAATAAATATACGAGCATTTTTGGGCGTTTCGGTTTGCAACTATTAACAATGGAGAGCTTAATTCATCGCATTCGTAATTATATAGCTGTGGGTTTTAAAACAAATTACAGGTCCTCTTTGCCATTTAATTTGTATATAGCATTAATTGTGAATTTACGAGATTAATTTGTCTCCAGGCATGGATGGAAAGCTAATAATGATGAGGGGATTTGAGCTTGCAGCAGCTGTGCGACCTTACATAGTTTTGCATACATTAAACTTGCAATTTTCCAACTTAAACGAATTCATAGCCCAAGGAAAACCTTTTAGAATGATATTGATTCCGCAAATTGAATAGCCTTTACAAAAGGATTATCCAATCATACATATTGCTTGTATGTACGCATAACAATATTGCAATATTGGTGTCTTTGGTTAGCTGTAAGTCATACTTCTTTTACAATGCTGAAATTCACATAGTGAAAAGGCCAGAGGTGAACTATAGGTACAGGTAGACAGAGACCTACTACAATTACAGCAATTTATGACAGATCCACACAAACGTTTTATACGCAGGAATACTTTGAATAGCGAGAATCGAATGAGGGTCATTATTAAATGTCAACCACACTGGCATGAAAATGCAGTAAAATGGGGCCATATTTCATAATGGCCGGTGTCCAAAAAGGGTTTAAGACGGGCAAAGGTCGTAAAAGATACGAAATGGGCGATCGGTGAGACTGTCTGGTCGTTTCCATGTTTACGATGCGAGCGAAAAGACGTCCAAATGAGGAGCACATGGTGAAAAATGCCAAAATGTGCATCGATTTCTGCTTGTGCACTGCCAACAAAATGCCGTGTTGGCGCCATTTTCGCCAAGCACACAAAACGTCACATCGAGTTCAACGACTACGAGAAGAAGAAGAAACCCCTCCCACTTTCATTCCCTCCATCACCCTCATCTCATGCAACTAACCAGTCATCCGGAACAACATTTCGATGACGGATTAAAGCGCTTCGATTCGCCAAAATCGACTTCTCATATCCCCCACTTCATTTCAACGTGCCCACCACTGAACAAGCAAACCTGATCACGGTTTGCAAAATTGCCTACCAACTGCCAATATGATGGCCAAAGTGAGGAAATGGAGGCCAAAGTGAGGCAAAATCTGGAATTGATTGGCAGAAAACCAGTTTTCTCACATAATGACGTCATTCGGACAATTGTTTCAGTCAATTGTGGCTTTCGTGAAATAAGGTCAATTATAACCAAAATATTCAACATGTAGCTGCAAAATTATATTTATAATAATCAAGATTTAAACTTTTAGTCAATGTTAAAAATATGTATTACAAGCGCTTACACAAATATTTCCTACATGCAATACGTTGGGAATGCCCTTTCTTCTTCTCCAAAGGATGACATATTTGTTAAAGTGAAATTTTGAAAGCATAAGATTATGTAAATACGCTAAAATAAAAGATGAATTGATTTTTAGCTCGATTTCAAAACGGATGCCACGGCTTTTTCTGGAATCTTCCGATTCTGGATAACAAGTGGAGAAGGAAAACAGGAAGATATAGGGAGCAACCAGAAGATTTGCTATTATTTGTCATGGTAATGCACTATACAAAAACCGCGTTCAAGGTTGCACTTTAAGATGGAATTGAAAAGCAGAAGTGTTTTGGTGCAACTTTGAACCCGGTTTTAGTATTAAATCATTCAAAACGCGCATCATTCTCGTATTAAGCCCTGCTATATACTTTTATACGAACCGAAACCGCAATTAGTCTTGTTAAAATCATTTGTCCGAATATTTTGAAGCATTTATTAGGAAATAAATATTTAATAGGTGCATATGTGTGTATACGAACCGACCGTTTCGAGCGTTTGTTCGTATCACGAGCAAATGATAATCGGATCTTGCGCGAAATGGGAAATTGTGCATGGTTTTAATAACATGCTCGCCTTCCAGTGGCCTCACCAAAACCACCAAACCATGTCCGAATCCACAACACATCCAAATGGAATACGTGATGGCAGCAGGCATATGTCAATCATACTCATAATGAACTTGGTTCGCACAGCCAATTAGCTAATATGCATTTACATTTTTTAAAAAAACTGGGTTGAATGTATTGAAAGTGGAGGAATACATATATGCATAGGGCACAAAGTATTCTTGAAGAAAAAAGCGTTATGAACATTTCACGCAACCCAGATTCAAGCTCATGTATTCTAACCTGGCATTAAAGAAGTGAAAAGTTATCATGTATGGTATAGAAAAATGTTCATTGAAACTTCCAATTAGTTTCAAGAAACTACCCCAGGTTTGTACCTACATCCAATTATTTATTTGCATCAATAAATTGGAAATAGTAAAGTTAAATATTTAAATGTGTATATACTGGAGCAGGTTTTGCAAGGTACCACCTGACAATTCACTAGCTTACACGAAATAAAACTCCAAATAAAGCACGTGTTGAAACAAAATCTCTATGAAAATTAGTAAAAAATGTAGTTAACTATTTAATTTAGTATGAAATGATTGGGATTATTCGGGTTCTAGGGATTGGTTAGTAAGGATTATCTGTGGTAAAATTTGCACACACTAAATCTAAATCGCCCAATAGAAACAGAGTTGGTCATTCTGCAATCCATGCACTAATCATTGCTCAAAACATTATTACACTAATTTCAAATTTTTCATAGAGACATTCACATCCAAAAAAAGACGTCATGTACAAATATTACGTGATCTCGAAGAATATACCCTGTCAATTTACATTTGATCAACACACCAAAACGAGCAAGTATCATCCTCCCAGGCATTTAAACATGCAGATGATAATTATTGATTGTGTTCCCTTTCAATATAATCTACCCCTCCATAAACGAATATGTGTGCATACATTTACACACTTGACAATTCATGTTCCGAATAATAATAATCTGTAACGAATAGAGCAATAAGGTTTGCTTTATTAGCACATTTTGTGGAACATAAATGATACCACGCAATGCTTGATACAAGTCTCTTACATACGGTCTAATCTAAACTTTCATAAAGCTTATTACCGAGCAATATCCTCCAAGGAGACGAAATGAACTTTATGTACGCGACTGGCGGAAATTTTTCCACTCTGAATCTGCAAAGAAAGCTGCATTTTATATATTACGCAACCCATTGTTCCATCTCAAGATTTCAAAATTGGGCTTCACTGAAAGGAAATTGCTCGTTTTATTACAATTACCAGTCATATCGCCGAAACGCAGCAGCTTCAATTTAATTACACTAAAATCTCCATTGAGAATTTTCGTTTTGCTCACGCACCACCCACAATAATACCTTTAATGAAATCTTCCGCTCAATGACTAAGGTGAGCAGCAATACCCTGCTAACAAATGTGAAAATGCCCTGCATTGTATATACCGACTTTCCTATCGGGAAAATTAAACTCTCATGCACGAAACAAGAAACAAAATTACAGCGAATAGCAATTTTGCACACAAAAAAATAAACCCTGCTAAGAATCTTTGTTCCCTGCAAGGCATTTCAAGCTGCTGTTTAGTAGCAATCAACGCAATTAACTAGCCGTGAAGTCACGTGAACATCTTCGCAAAACAGACAGGAAGTGGTTGAGAAATAGACGGGTAATCAATCGAACTCGGATTCTAAAAGAGAAAACGAACACTTTTTTTCTTCGACGAGTTGGCCAAATAAAAAAAAAATAAAGAAAGAAAGATAGAAAGAAAGTATCCGACAACGTTCAAGTTCAATCGCATCAAAATTAATTAAACGTCAAGAAACGTTTTCCAATACGGAATCAATCAAGTAAACAGATTCCGATCGCAGTTTTAGGTACAATTGCAGTTTCCAAACTGTATCGCACAGAATAAACGAATGTGACCAGATAGGACACAAATGCCGAAAATGTTAATCGTAATAACCTATTCTTACGTTAATCGATGTCGTAAAAGACCAGCGAAACACAGCGAAAGACATCCATGATGCGGAAATGGAACGGTTCTTTTGTAGAAATAAATATAGGAGTTAGAGAGGGTCGCTTTTGGGTGCGGTTTCACTGCAAGACAAGTGCGTTGCAGAAAAGCGACGACAGGAAATTAAATGGA
This sequence comes from Glomeris marginata, assembly GCA_034696005.1. NCBI lineage: Eukaryota > Metazoa > Arthropoda > Diplopoda > Glomerida > Glomeridae > Glomeris > Glomeris marginata. The sequence continues at coordinate 8,701 of JAQFZQ010002484.1, read as the reverse complement.
AACACGCGTCAAATTTCGTGTTAGTTGCTTCGCAGCAAACAATGGAAAAGATAGGGAGGGCGGGATGGACAAACTCAACAACAAGTGTAATCTCATGATAGAGAGGAGAAAGCCAGACGTGTTTGGAGCCGACAATAGGGCCATGCGTCAAATCTCCAACCAAACGCCTAAACTCGTAATACATTTTTCTCGCGATATTTCGCACCAAATTTAATTTCTTTAGTTCAATTGACATTCTTTCACTAAGCACCGCCTTTTCCAATATGGAAGCTTTTATTTTAATAAGGTACAGCGGGTTGTCATTGAGCTGCACGCCGCATGAACCGACAAATTTTTTTACCACTTAACATTTTTCATCAAATTTCATTAAAAACGAGATATTTTTAAATGCTAATCTTACATTGATTTCAAATCGGTTCTTGACAACACTGTATACATATAGGCAATGCGGTGTATCACTCGAATGCTATTTGCCAACTATATATGAAAAGTGCTTTGTCATATATTAATTCACTTTGCTTTCCGATTGTTTACGAGGTTACATCAGTACCGTAATCACTCTAGGAGCTTTCTTATAACATTATCTTGGTATAAGTAGGTTACTGTAAAGCATGATGACATATAACTGTTTTATTATTCATTAATTTCATTGCACAATATTGTTAAAAATGAACAAGGCCAAATAATTAAAAGTAATCAAGCCAAGTTAATTTTAATGTATTTTAGGATACTACAGTTATTAAAAATAATTATATTATAAAGACTCGTAATGATTTCACTCGTAATCAACTATGAACACGCCTTTGCACTGTTGCTTTAACAGAAAATAATAATAATAATAAGGAAGGTAACTGCAAACTCTGCAAACTAATTAGCGGAAAAAAGTTTATCTAATTCATCCCCACTTTCAACCAATGGCAGGTTAAAGGTTCAATGAAACAAGTCAATTGCCTTCGTTGAATTTATAAGTTTGCGATTTTGTAAGAGCAAATTTGAAATCGATATGATTATAGCCGACCCTTACAGAAAAATACAGCAATTTCTCAAATACAAATCAAAGTCTGTTCAATTTAATGATGAATTTCTCTAACGTTTTCCTTTATAAAAAATGAACAAACTTCCGCTTCCTGGATACAAGTTTTAGGGCAAGTTAAAGTACTTCCACTAAAATTTAAATGCTCACTATAAAGAAAACAACAGGTTACAAATGAAAAAACTAAAGATACGAGGTATTAAGCCGAGATTGGGCTTTTGTGGAACAATTTAAGAAATGGTCGCGCCGTGAAATGGGTTGAAAACACTGGTTATAAGGTGCACTTTTTTTTTCATTCGCGCACCGATAAATATCGGTGATTTGACGATGTTTTCTGCTCAGAGACGAACATTACTACGCAAACACTTAGTTTCTACGTCGACCTCCGCATAACCCGCAAATGCTTTTAGTGAAATCAATCTCGGGGAGCAAATTATTTGTGGAGGAAGAAAGTAAAACAAGAAAAAGAAATAACAGGAGAGAGACAGAGAATCCGAACGGAATGTCTTAAGATAGGAGAGAAAAACGCAATTCGTGACAGCTTGTCTCGTAAACCCATTAGAAAAAGTGTCACGTATTGAAATATTTATTTTTCTCTCCCTCTGATATTTTTCCGATATATTCCCAAACCACACGACACCAAACATCAGAAAGGGCACTCGTTCGGACTCGAGAGGATTCTCTCGTTTGGTATTTCAACTTGGCACTTAAGTGAATCCACTCCACGTCCTGTCCGACAGCTTCTTCCAAAATAACAAAAACACAAATCCTTTCATTACACCCCCAACTACACCATGCACAGTAATCATCTTCCAAATTTCCTCGTTGAAACTGGCGGAAAACGAACAGTAACTACAGCTTTTAACGCTAATTCGAGTGGTATATCCCTCTCCTGACAATTATACAGTAGGCTGATTTTGGTTTCTCGAATTTCTCAAGAGGTTGTTGTCAAATTAATGACGAGCGGTAGGTTTCGTATAGCAAGCTGCCGCGCAACAACTGAATTTTTCCTAATAAAGATGATGTGATGCTCTGCACAAGCTATCCAAGTATTTGTTGTTTTTTCTTCTTTCAAAAGCTGGCTTTTACGTTAATCGCCACTTGCTTTTGTTTCGCTTATTAAAGCGGTCGCCAATTACATCGTGGCACACGTAATCTTAAGTAGGCCATCGCCAAAGTGCAACAGATTTCCTGGTGCAGAATCGTGCCCATGGCTGACTGCAACATAGCTTTCCACTCCCAACACAGGTAAAAAAAGCCAAAGAAACGTTGACCTATTCAATCGTTCACCTATAATTCCTCTTCCTCGTAATCAACTACTGTCCATCCCAACCAAGATGATAATGAAAGGTCGTTAAATGTCACAAGGGCGCGCGGACTGGGTCCACAACTAATACAGGGGTGAGTGGAGTTTGACTCGCAGATCATCGAGCGCTGCTGGACAGGCGCAATAAACCTTGGCCCCTCTTAATTGTGAACCCATCCTGTGCCCTTGTGACGTTTCGCGACCTTTCATCATCATCTTTGGCTGCACGAACAGTACTCTGCAATAAATGCAGAAGGTGACCCACCCAACCCATGTAAAACCTATGGGACATTACGGTTCAATGAAAAAGCGGCCAACTAGGGTTCAGGTGGTCAACTTGGCACGTTTCACTGAGAAATACAATAAGTCGCACAACAGTCTCTTGGCCCAACTATAGGTTGCCCCTGTCACGTAAGACCTACTGGGTGAAATGAGTAGAATCTGATGTAATTTGTCTTTCTATAAATTACAACGCTCCCAAACTAAATTTTCAGCCAGCTGAAATGTGCGATAATTTTGGAAATTTGTCACGTTGCCCATTATTTCGCCTTCACCAATACTCTTATGAACATGACATGGCAATTAAAATGATTAAAATGGGACGACGCAATAAATGCGAGCAGTTTGCGATGACCGAACCTGTCGTTATAATTTAATAGCTTTTATGCGCGTTATTTATGCCCAATGCGCATCGAAATAAATCTCAACAGAATACAACAGGCATTGGTCATCCGTACATGTCACAAAGTTAAAAGGATCTCCATTTGCATCTAGACTCCACGGACCATCATATCACGCAGAAATCTTTCTTGTCTGACATTTGTTTCACTTCCCAACATATAAATAACAGAGATTTGCTTTGTGTGTAGCAAGTAAGAGCACTTGGACTTGCTCTATTGACAGGCTTTACAAACTTGCATCACTCTCTATAATCTCACTTCAAAAACCGTGGTTACAAGAGCCTCTGCCAGAAAGTTAGAAATGTTGCATTGTTTTGAAAGACTGCAAAACTAGAATCCTACATGAAGATAAACCATAAGAAAGAACGTGTTGCAACAAAACCTCTGTCGAAATTAGTAAAAACCATGTTATTAGCGCAAGTTCGATCTGGGGTGATTAATTTACAAAGCTTGATTATGATAGTCAACCTTTTTTACTAATTTCACCGAAGATTTTGATGCAACTCCCTCTTGCATCCTCCATTGTTTTCTTCGTGTAGATTAAGTTTCAGGGTTCCCTTCAAAACCATGTCAGTTCGCCTTTAAGAATTTGGTATATACATTGCTCAGCAAATTTTATCAACTGCATGCCTTCGGCAAGCATTCCACGTCTATACATATAACATGCAGGTACTCGCAAATGCAATTTCAATATTTGAAGACATATATAGAATCCATGTAACTTTCATCTTCATTCAAATGACAGCTTGCAGGCATTTTGCAGATACTGCACATATGTACAATGAAGATGCAGCCGCAATTACCAGCTTGCTATTATACTATCAAAAAATCATAACTACTTGTTTTGCATAGTATACATTATGAAAATATGCGGTATCTGCCATTAAAGTTTCAATATATTTTTCGTTGGTATGCAAGAGGTATCAGTGCATTTCAAACATAGGTATACTGACTTTGAATATACGTATTCAGCTGGTTATTCCAGCAGTGAAATTATAGTAAATCGCAACTGTACCAGACAATCACTGTTTCAGTTTATATCACCATCTACCAGTAGTGTATTTATTAAATATCTGACTTATAAATTACTATTTAAAATAATGACTATAATTGAGAGGCCAAAGACAATATGGACCACACGTAATTTGGTGGAAACAAAATTAAAATTGTATCCTTAAAATGAAATGCTATTTATAGATCAGTTATTGCAACAGGAAGAACTGTATTAAACTATCCATGTTTTAAATAAACATTTGCCTTTAATGTTAGTTCTTAGGTGTGAATAAATTTAATCGGTTTACCTACTGCATTAACGTTTTTTAAAGGCATATCGATACAAGTTTCACAGTGTAAATAAATAATTAGACCGGCAAGCAATATAAAAGTTTGAACCAACAAACGGAAAATGGCGTGGTAAAACGAAACAATAAAATCCCACCAAGAAGCTATATAGAAAGAAAAGAAGTGGAGAAATAAAGAGGCAGCTAGGCGCAAAACCCAATAATATTTTCTCAGTCGATCGTTTTATATAAAGCTCGCCAACAGAGAAACTAACGCACAAAATTCGCATCATTTACTAGGAAGTAAAAGGGAAAAAAGAGAAGAAAAAACTAGTCCTTGTATTTCAGATATATACGTTTTGCCGACATGGCAACGAGAGCAATTTACAAAAGGATACATGGAAAAAAAAACTTATTCAAGCTGCAGAGTAAACATGGATCATAGCCGAATGCCACCAGCAATTTCCACTTTTTCTTCCCACTGATTTCCATCTTTTGCTCCAACTAACTAGTGTCTGCCCACTAATCGAATCCAGACTCATGTATGATGAATTATGTCAGCCATTTGGAAAACTTTTGCCCAGCATGCTCTGTGAATTGTGTGCTATATGTGTGTGCGCTTTCAGTACAATGACTCCCCTACAAAAATACTAATTATTTTTTCCCCTTCATATAATCTTCTCTATAACATGGCCATAACGACGAAGAGAAAAATCGAGGCAGAAGAGTGGCAACAATTGTGACACCACCACGCATCCAAATCGTCGCTTGCTATTCTGGCATAATACAAGTATTTTTATTTAAGCTTTTAACGAGGGTCACGTGACGCGAACCAAGAAATTAAATTGCGGCATAAAACCTCAATTTTTATGGTTCTGTGGCACGTGCAGCGAAAAAGTATCAGACACACTTCGCATTAAATTATCAATGTAAATTAACGTTCAATAAAAACCATCGCGCAAGTCGTAAAATGCAGCAATTGGTCCGTAATCCAGCACGCAGTAAATCGTTAATCTGGGATAATACAGGAAATTGTTCAAAACTCTCAATAATCAAATACATAATTAGGTTGTAAACGTTAGTAATGTAATACAAAATAATAGTGCCTATTCTTGTATCATGTGTAGTGTCGAATTTAATATCTATCAGGGGTGAAATATAAGTTTCTTGCTGTATGGAAAGATAATAGAATTATTTGGAAATTGAGTTCACTTCACTCCACAAGTACAACGGGGAAGATTGAAATGAACCATCAAACGTCATTTGACCTTCATATCAAGGTCACGGATGCTTCAATTTGGAAAGTAAGCTTGAGAATGGATCACATACAACTGCAAATTTTAGTAACATATAGTTGAAGCCAAGTTTTACGTTTGAAATTTAATTGAACATCGTGCACTGCAGGGAAGCTTCAAGTGAATATGACTACTAACTGTGTGTTTTAAGAACATTACATTTGTACAACAAAATATCTGTATACCATATTCTTCAGTTATATGAACTTTTGTTCCACCCTGTAGGGTATATAAGGTAACGCATTTTTCTGTTAGTATCTGAAAGAATAACGTAAACTAGAGAGGTGTATGCAAAATTGATTATTAATCTCATTATAAAATTTATGTAGGCCGGGGGAGTTAAAAACAACGACATTGCAGCATTAATTTAATTCAGACCTAAGACCTAGGTATGTAATCCACTTTCCCAAATTTATGTGCTACAGATAAGTCTTAAACAAAATATTAGACAAACCAAGCTGACACTGAAGAGCATATTCAGTCATATATGAACTCGGAACTTCAAACAAGAGTTTCAAATGATCTTATTACACAAAGAACCAACAAACTGAAACGAATATAACAATGTCATTTTTGGAATTGGAATTGGGCACAAGGAAAGTTGTAGTATTACAATTTGTTAATGCAGACATACAATTTTTAGTAAGGATATTTTTTCTTTGCAATATTTCAATGCTAGAAGAGAAGATCCTCATAGATGACAATTCCTATTTTATTTTCCAATACCCCAATTAAAATCAAATATATAACGTATGACAATGTTATTTTAGGGAAATTTATAATGGATCAAAGAATTGTAGCTGTCAGTATTTTACAGGTTGGTTGGCAAAAAGATACAGTGGCCAGCATACAAAACGCCACTTACTGAACACCAAAGTATATACGTGATCGAGTTTAAATACCGTCATTCAAATGCAAAATAAAGCTATATTCAACTTAAGTGTGCTTTTCACAAACCCCATGAGAAGATGAACTAAATCAGGAGAACGACACGAGGGGAAAAATGGTGATCTGATGGTGGCTACAAACTCGATTTACTCGCAATGAGAATTTGAATAGCCTACTTTACTACAGCAAACGGTCAATACCGGACACACAACCAGCTCACATCTTTAAACATGTTGCTTAGCTCACATTTGCTTCTGTAGCAGTATCCTATTGTTGGCAAGCAACGTAATAAATGCAAATCTAATTCCGTTTACAACCATTGCAGATTTGCAATGAATTTCCTAAACAACATCAACACACATTATACCGGGTGTTTCGTATGTCCATATTTTCTTAAACACGGTTAAAACGACGGAAGCTAAAGTTGTTATTGCTTTGGCAACGAATATGTAGCCGAGCTGAATCCCTCCCCCAAAAACATAACATATGACCTTAGACTTCATCAAGGTCAATCGCATCTTTTAAACAATATTGCATTTATAGCAATCCGAATGTTAGAGAGCATCATCAAAAATAGTCTGCTCGAGTTATTCCACATGACTTGAATATATATTTCAGAAAAAGCGTAGATTTTCAAACATCCTGTATGGTAATGAATAATAATATACAGTGAAACCAGTCTATGGTGGAATTACAAGGGACAGAGAAACAGGGTTTTTATCATGATGTCAACTGGTGCAAAAAAATGTATATTATCCACCATACGCAGGTTTCTATCATAGACAATTTCCATTGTAATCTCTGTAATTGTTTCATATACTCAGTAGATCGCAAGAGCTTCACCAAATTAAATGTGTATTATTAGTACAAGAAAAAGAAATATAGGTTACCGTCTATCGCATACACGTGTATATATGTATTCAGACAAATGTTTACTTTCCATACACGAGATTAAACATACAAACGAAGAGAAACGAGATGAAGAAGGCAAAAACAAGGAAGCTACTGTACACAAACAATGGGGGAGAAAAAGATAACAGTCTGAATGCAACATATGGGAAAACAGAAAGTTGTAAAAGAAAGTAATAATCGCATCAATGTTTGAGTGCTTGTGCTTGCTATACTTGTGGCAACAAAATCGCTAAGAAACGCAAGATGACATGATTATTAAGCTCCTTCTTCCGCAAAAGCCTCGGATTAGCGCATCTGCCAATCGCTTTTCCTTCGTTCAGTTATATATACGTGTATTTTTGTCGATTGTTGCACCGCCACATAGATATTTTTTGCTGAATTGGCGGCTAACTCGCAAGAGTCTGATCAATCATGTGACAGCCAAAGTTTCTAAGACTATAGCACGAACTGATGTCATACCAAGATACCCGGAAAACACCTCGTGGACCACTTGATCACGCACAACATCAGTCCAACAAAAAGAAAATTCCATATTTTCTTTTTTAGCCCAGACCAAGATATAAGTTACTGGTTAACTCAATGAAATGTGGGACATGTTATCCTATACCTGTTATTGCCGGAGTATTTCTATTATCTTTGTATGTACATAAAACAATAGTTTGCATTTTGGGTATGTTACCTACAGTTATGCAGTCGAAGCATATAGCTCATTGGTCAGAAACCAAACAACTGTGAGCAGCATTTGATATTTTAGGAAGTTGTAGCCAATCCCATGTGACTCGCATATCACATATTGAAATAGAATCCTATCAAGCAAAGGGTGAATTGGTACTAAATTTCTAAAACTGGTTTGTTCAGTTTCACAGGTGAGCCAACAGTGAATGTTTATTGGCAGAAAAGATCTTATTTCCAAAAATACTGAATTGCAAAGCTATGCTCCACTATACTCATGAATGGCATGTCTGCTGCTTCATTGCTAGGCAACTGATATGTTTGGCATTCCTGCGAAGCTCTGGATAAGTCATGCAGTTTTAAAAATTCGGCATAAATTCGCCCTTTGCTTCTGAAATTCTGATTAAATATGAAGTGAACAATACAATTGAAGGGCTACAACTTTTCATTTGGGACTAGGCCTCTAATTTGTTGACTTCCCGAGATAGCAGTGCGATAACCTTGACAACACCATGCAAGGTCACATACATGTAGTCTCCCTGCTGACTTATAAAACGCCCCCAAGAAGAAAAATTGTGCATGATACTGCATGATTTTAGGAAAAGAATTATTCCTACAGGAAAATAGGAGATTTT
>JAQFZQ010002483.1:0-13731 GCA_034696005.1 Glomeris marginata | reverse complement strand
TAAAAATTAGATTAAAATCGGAGGGGGTCGGGTGGGGATTTTTTCGGAAATTTGTCGTTTTGACATGGAATTACCCAACTTTGCAATAGTGTTCTTATGCATAGACAAATTTATTCTACTACAATTTGCAGTGTTGCTCCTTTGCAGCAGTGCAACGCAGAAATGGATAGTTAGTTCCCTGTCAGACTGTCCATATAAAAATGTGCTGTTTAGATTGGTTAATATTTAAAAGTATGGGTGGGGTTCATGGGTCACATTGTTCATTGCAGACTTATGATTGGATTACAACAATTTACTAATTGCAAGAGATGTGTTCATCATTGGAATGCAGGTTGCAGAAAGTTACCAAATTTGTAGGGGCTATAAGATTTTCAGCTTCCAGAAACATTATTCATTTCCACAAATGTAAGCTCAGTTGCATTACTGCACAGCAGATGATAACTGCAACCTCTTCCCCCTCCCCTTGTCACAAAATGTCACAAAATCATGAAACCCCTCCCCTCCCCCAAGCTGTAGACATCATTTATGGACAACCCCAAACATTTCTTCTAAAATATTTTAATGCAAAACATGTATGTTACAGTGAAACCTGTCTATGGTGGAAAATGCCTAATTGCGGAAACCTGTGTTGGTGGAAACTGTGACTTTTTTGGGACAATTGACCGCATGATCAAGGGTGAAAGTTTTTCAGGTCTCTTGAGATTCCATCATAGACAGGTTTTAATGTATATTACGTATATATTTATATCAAGTACCTTCCTTAAGTTTTCCAGGTTTTAGCAAAATGTTGGCAAATTCCTTTGATTATCAGCTAAAATAAAAATTCCCTGAATTTTCCTGGTTTTCCATGTAATTTCCCTGAGTATAGTATGAAAACCCTGAATGTGTACTCCACCAATCTATTTAGAATACATGTTTACATGAATAAATATACTTCAAAATGCTCGATACTTTTCTACTACAACTTTCACAAAAAAAGCATAATTTATAAGTTATATGTGTGTTATGACCTGTTTAACAAGAACTATCGCCATTACAAATGAATTACAATTGTGAGAAGTTGGTTACGTGCTGGGTAGAAATTTGTAATTTATCAGTTGGACAATATAATGTTGATGTAATGTGGATTCCAGGAAGCATCATAATACATTCATGTATATGCATTCAGTGAAACTTTTGCGTTAAAAATTCTGCACCAATTTGTCTTCCTTCTGGTTTGCGTTTCAATGCGAATGGCTGGTCTGTCTGTGACAGGTTTGCAGCGGGTTGTTGTTGTTGGTGAGCAGTAAATAATTAAAGAGCCACCCAACGGAATAGTCATCAAATTTTCAAACGGCGATTTTATCACAAACGACTCGTGTTGCTATTTATTTGGGCGGACATCGTAAACCAGTGGCTAACCTACCCATAAAATCTCGCATATTACTTTACACACACACACATACAAAATAGAGCCGACGAACCTCACCGAGAAAAAAAAATTGTCCAAATTTACATATTAATCATAATAACATCGGGGAAAATATATATGCTTAAAAGCGCCACCGTCGGCGAATTTTCATTTTCATGCTGGTGATTAAAAACATTAAAAACCGCCGAAAACTCGTTAAACAATCGCAAATTACCTCCCTTCATTTGCCGGCAAACTTCACAACGTGCAGAACATAATTACAACTTTCTCGACAATGAATAATTATAATCACGAAGCCAGTCGCTTTTATTTTAATCAGCCCCATCCATGCAAATACGCCAACCGTCCGGAAAAGAGTGGTGCGCCGAACGCTCCGCTAACAACGGATGCTGCACCGTTCTTTTTGGGACGCTACTCCGTGCATGCAATTTGGAGAACCCCGTTTTTCGTCCCAGTATAATTTTAATGCATTTGAAACACGAGATGACACCGGAATGGGTGGGGAATTGCCAACCAGCAATTAAATATTAACAGCTAGGAGACAGAGAGAGAATATAAAAAAGAACTAACAATTACAATCATAAACGCCCTTATGAAATATTTTCCACAACAGACGGCAAAGTTACCCACATTTTGCGAATATATATGGCAACTTTTACGACGCAATTATTGCATGGCAAAGCTCGAAATTACAGGTTTCATGCGCAGGAGGACACTCATTTTGCCGATTCTTAACGTACGTCAAAAATTGTGGCTGCAAATCGATATGGACGCGGTTAGGCTTATCGAAACTCGTGTTTCCCAACTTTTCGTAACGTGTTTTCGCCGTTTAAACCTTTCAAACTCGAATAAAACCCGCACCTGCCGACTTTCCGAGGAAATATAAATAAGTATTAAGATGTTTTCTCACCTGTTTAACTGGATGTTTGTAGAGGAAGAAGATGACGCCGTCCCGATCGAGTAAATCCCAAGATGACCGTCGCCATTTTCGAACGTTTTCGTTGCGTTTTCGTCCACATTTGAAACTGAGTACTTGCAGTGTTGCCAATCCGGCGTGAAATATTTCTTTGAGGCGTTCAATTTACCTTTGCAATCGCTTTACAAAAGCCTTCCAATAAATATGTAAATTACGTGAAACACGTGTTGCATCCGTCTGTGTCCGATCTATTTTAGGAAATACTGCCAAATATTTAAATTTGCCTTGTCTGGGTCGTATTACACATTGATACATTATTGGCTGCTTACTTAAATTATGTATTAATTTTGTTCAATTTAATACTCAATAAACAATATCCGATATAACAGATAATTTATAGAAAAAAGTCTGTCTAAATTACTTTCTTAATTAAATAAATTCGCAACTGTATATAAAATAGATTAGCATAATATTTTGACCCTAAAATGTTTAAATAGTTTAAATAGCTAACTGCAATGCAAATATACTTTTAAAATTTGCCTAGGTGTAATGTGTTGCAAGTAGCATGGAAGGGCACTTGGGCGATGGAAGTGACGTCACAGGCGGGCGTGACTTATTTTTGCCCTGCTGTGATTGGTCGAATTTCCCGCCCAATTATGTGAGACTAGCTATAGTAGCCTGTGATTGGCCAGAATTCGACCAATCACAGCAGGGCAGAAATAGGCCACGCCCGCCTGTGACGTCACAACCGTCGCCTAAGTTAATATTCAACTTTTTGTGCTTTCGTCTTTCCCTATAATGTAGTAAATGAAATCCTATCAGATGCTAAACTGCTTCAGAGTTCATGCAGACCTAATATTTGCGTACAGTTCCATATGCTAGAATTGCCACAAATTAATTAATAATTGATTACTTTGATAAATTAATTACTCCAAATGATCACATTAACACCATGCAATCACTTGACAACACTCGCATATTATTTCAGGTGCATGTTGCATTATAACAAACAATCCTGCAAATAAAAAATACAATGGATTAGGATATCAGACAATGTTTATTCATTCGAACACTATAGTATACTACAATGTAACACTTGGCATACAGTAGCGGTTTTTCGGGAGTGGGGAAAGGTTGGGACAATTGCGGATGGATTTCCTTCAAGTATAATATATAATCAATGACAAAACCCGATTTCCATACACAAATGACGATAATGTTGCGCAATTGGAAACGATACAAAAAAGAGAGACAGAGAGAGTAAAAATAAACTATATCGAGCAAAAACCAGGTCTTGAGATCTGAAGACAACAATAATAATAATACTCATCGCAATAATAATTATAATCGTATATAATAAAAATAATCGTAGGTAAAATATCGAAACAATAATGATCACCATATGGGACAGACACCATTTTGATTCTGAGACACAAATTGAATACATAAAAAATAACGAAGACAAAGCTCGATCACGTGAACAAAAACAACCAATAATCGGATGGTATAATAATTACAAACTAAAAATGACAATAAACATGATATGAAAAACGCAACTATTTTGCAAGCTATTAGCAAGCTATTATAGTTACTTTGTTTCTTATTTTACCCCTTGAAACACAGAAACGTTGAATTTTTTCTCTAATATAAAACAGAATGACGTCATCAGTCACAACCAAAAAAAGATGGATTCGTTATTACAAAAAAGAAATACAAAGTACAATGATTTTTCTTCGTGGCGAATAGGAATGATGGTATAACTTACATGTATACAATGAGGTAGACAAGGTTTCCCAAATTACGAACGCAAACAAAAATAATTCTAATATATGTATATGTAGCAATACGTGTATCTTATATTTTTTAAATATTATATAGAAAGTGGGTGGAGCGTCTGTGTGTTTGTTTGTGTGTCATCGCGGGAAAAAAGTAGCAAATTAATTTCAAAAGATGACAAACGAGTACTCCTGGGTGTGTGTGTATATGTGGTTGAAAGATGACAAGTCTGTTTGGTTATACATATATATAATATGTATATATATAGGTATAATATATATATATATAGTATATCATAATGAGTAATAAACGTAAATTGGCTTCCCGTCACCAGGTCTTGGCACTTCAGCTGCCTCGCAAAATTGAGGTAAAAATTGTTATAAGACCTGGTACGGTTTGAAGAAACCAAAAAACGGCATCTGTTTCAGAATGAAAAACTAAAAACATTTTAATTTTTGGCTTATTATATTAGTACTCACATTAAATTATAAAAGCAGACGCCATAGAGCAGTCAGTGTAAATTTTGATTTTTCTCTCGTAAGGACGTAACGTTACTTCGATTGCCATTATACATCATTAATATCGTATAATTATAATATTTTTTAAAATTTGACTCAGTTATATACCAAAGTATTTATTGTTTTGAGTTGCGGCTTCAGCACAGTTTACGTGCCGATTAAGCGGCTAGTTCCGTTAAACGAAGTTTGCGTACTTCGCGTTTAGATCGGATGATGGACTTTTGAGGACCGAAACTATAGTCACACATAATAAAAGAATTGTGAGAAGGAACAAATAGTATTAATAGACTTTATTGGAAAAATATGAAAACATTATATTTAATATTTGAAGTTAAAATGTTTACGTAAAATCCAGGTTGCATCTTTTAAGAGATAATGTAACATTCTCACGTTAAAGGAGATGCGACAAGGTTTAGCAAAACACTCTGATAAGTTGCCTCTTTATAGATATTATACCTACAAGACAACTGGCGAAAACAGAATTTTTCTAGGAATTGTTTAAAAAAGTTATCAGTTTGAGATTGCGAAGTTCTGGCGTCACAGAAGTGCGATGTCACAGCGGTGGCGTCACAATGTCCTGCTGCCGATCGCTCTAGCCAATGAGGTCGATCGTCACAGCTGTTTCAGCCAATGGCAGCGTTTACCAATGACGCTCCATCCAACTTCTTCGATCGATTAACGTTCAAGCAACTGCTCGCAACGTCTTTGCGAATTTATTCTGGGAAAAGTACCGCGTTGAAATTTCTCATATTTTCGGACAAGTTTCCAAACATCATACCAAAAATTCAGTTAAATTAGGAATTGAATTAAAAATACAAAAAATCCCTTGTCGCATCACCTTTAACGGTTTGTCTGAAAATGATCAATACGAATAGAATACCTGTTATAAAAATGGCCCAAAATTCCAGTAAATGTTCCAAATACTAAACTATTAAATTTCCTCATTATTTGTCGTTTAATCGGTGTCCTGTTTTAATCAACTATTATGGTACAAATGGCAAGATAAACTTTAGATTTTTCAACGCAGAAGCCGCAACTCGTCAACGCAGTCTTCGTTTGAAAATTTCAGGTTTTTGATTTTCTACATTTCAATTTCATTAATATGGCAATCGCAATAGAGAAAAGGCATGTAAAATGGCACTTTTATGTTTGATTTGTTTGCCCTTTTTCACATAGTACATACATAATTACTTTGTCATCTAAGTCTCGCTACTTCACCGACAAAACTTCAGTGTCGTGTCACAACATTTGCAAATTAACTTGAATAATAATAATAAAAATAATAATAATAATTCACAAACTAATAATACACGTTGTATTCCCTGAGTGTTTCATTCGTGGTCCCAGGACATGTTTGCCTTCGCCATTTTTCCTCCTTAAAACATTCCTTCTCATCAGTTGGGAAACTGTAAAAATCTTGACTTATACAGGCCCAAGTCACACACACTTTTCTTGCTTTTTTTTGTGGTTTTTCTTCCAGTACAAGTCTTTCTTTTTTGGTCCAACTTCAAGCAAAATTACACTTTCGGTTGTCGCAAGGCCTCCGATATTTCTCACACAACAAAATAATGAAAGCGTTGTATTTTTTTGGTTCAAAATAATACACAAACACACACACACACACACATACACAATATTGACAACACGTTCGAACGAGGTTTTTTGATTTTCAGTTTGATATCATCGTCATGACGACCAAGCACTTCAATCACAGTATCTAAAATTACCTACCTATGCTGACGTCATATTCTGGATTTCACAAATCCGAAAATAATTCAACAAAAAACTGCCTTATGCACGTTATATAAATATACACACATTGTATCCTACACATATACATTATAGTAAATTAACTATAAAACCGAAATGACAAAACTGCAAAATAAGAATTTTACACGTTTTGTTAAATATTTTTTTTACCAGGACATTTATTTATACACACCGTACAAGAAAGAATGGTGCACCTTTCTCTTGGTACAATTCTTTTGTGTATGTGCACAGTAACAAGCGGAAATATTTTGATTATCGTTGTTTTGTATGTGGTGGAAAATTAGACACACCCAGGAGTACATTGAAGAACGTTGCTTTTCCTTTTTCCCCTCTACTTATACAAATATGCAAACTAATTTCTTATATAAGCACTACAGGGCAATTTTATGCCTAATTTCTACATTAAGTATGCGAACACATGCTGCGCACATTTACATTGTTCTTCAATTTCCAAACTGTACCCATTAAACATTATTTAAACATTATCACTGGTTAGCAAGGATGTAATATCGATATGTATCGATGTGTATCGATAGTTTTATCATTGTATTTTAACCCAGTTGGATTCCATACAATTTAATGGTAATTTTTGATGGTTTTGATAATGTATAACACTACTTAGGTATAATTTTAATTGAAGAACTTTGTTTAGGTAGTAGTAACCTATGAACTATTTTATGGCAGCTTTTTAAGGGTGTAAAACCTACTGATAAAAAATTCACTTGAACTATGACACCGTAAACAAACAGAAAATAAATAACTAAGTATCAAGAAGCAGCTTAATTTAATACTAAATTAGGATATATCTCCCTAAATCGATACTTAAATACCTTTTTATTTGAACTGTGTAGTACAGTTACTTAGTTTGGTTGGTATATGTACCAATATTAAATTTGCCTATATGAAAAGCCTATTTGTAGGCCTACACAAAATTTAATTTCCTTATAATAAACCACACACCAGGTTTTTATACAGACAGATGACCTTTGACACCGAGGTAGCTATTGGCTCATTTGAGCGATTCCACTTCCTGTTCCTGCCACACATATGCCTAAATAATACACAGATTTTCTCTGGTTGTTCAGTATAAATGAGATAAATAGACAAAAGGTCTGTTTGTGTGCATTAACAGAATGAAGCCAAAAAAAATTGATAAATCCAAAAGGCTGTTTTTGATTGGCTTATCTTTCGAAAATGACCAGTTTTTGCAGTAATAAAAACCGTTGTTGAGCTGAACTGGAGTGAAGTGCGTGTGTTGCGGTTGACTCGCTCAAAATCGATCCAAAAATCAAATGAAAATGTACCAAAAACAGCTCCATCAACTAGAAACACAATTACGCAGGCCACATTTTCTTTCTCTGCTTTGACGACAGTCCCCCTCCCAAAAAATCATTATTGTTATGTTATACTACTTTTATTAAGTTCTGTAGTATCCAATCACAGTTTTAAATGATTGCAAGAAATATCAAGAGATTTTGAATGTTCAAAATTTTACTAATTGTTTCGCTGATATTCACACCACGCCGATTTCCTAGTTCTCAGAAGTGTCGTGTGGTGGCGCATGCACTTGTTGCTATAGCAACGCAGCACCGCAATGGCCGCAGCACCACCAAAAGCAATGCTAAAAGGCATGCTCAGACCACAGTGCCACCACACGGAAAAACCCATGAAACTTAATCGGCATGTTGCGAGGTTTTTGGATTAAGTAGGGGAGCAAGTGCCCCGCCCCTTCCCTTAGAATTCCCACTTTTCAACAATGGGAAGGGGTGAAGTTCTTTTTTCTTTCTTAATCCGAAAACCTTGCAGATCGAGCGCTCTCCCTATATACTTGAGTTAGGTGAAATGGTTAGGAGTAGCCATAGATCTCATAAAAGCTCCACCCACTTTTCCTATACACCAGTGGCTATAGATATTAGCTTCACTGGCCCCTCCCAGCCATATATAGTTTCGTCATTTCTGAAGTTAAGTGGCCGGGCTCAATTCAGAGTTTGATAACCATTTTCAATACCATGTGAATAGGTTGTGTACTTTGTCAGTAGAGGGCAGCAGCATTTCCCAATCGGCATGGACGCAAACCATATACCCTGTTCGGTCAAAGATATGAAGTGGACACGCCCACCGATACCATGCGATGCCATGTGGTGGTATTAAAGTGCATTCCCAGTCTAACGGCAAACCCGATTGCAGCAACATGATTGGTTAGAGACAGTTTACGCCAAAACAAATGTGCTGCCTACAAATAGTCCCGTTACAGCCAATCAGAGGGCGAGAGAAACCCGCACAACTGCGGTACTTTTAGCAACGTCCCCTCATCGGCGCATTGATACATCAGTGTAATGAGGCCTAGCCAATCAGGTTGCTGCAATCGGGTTTGCTGTTAGACTGGGATGCACTTTAGTTCAACCAATGGGAATGCAGAAATGGCTTCATCTTTGCAAACGCAGACTATAGTGACTTTTATGTGGCATTAACATAAATTTTGCATGGAGCCCATGCGCCAACGCGCTATTGGCTGAAGAGATATACGCATGGCATTGTGGGTTCGACGTGTTACATACATTTTCCCTTTCTGTTGCAATCCAAAAATTCCTATTGGTTCAATTTAAAACGTTTCTAAACCATGTTCAGTCACATATACTATAAAGTGATTCTTGGCCCTGTGATTAACAATGACCATTATCACCTCTATTATCACTCTTCTCATTAAGTAGTCCCTAGCTCAGCCAATCAGAAGAGAGCGGACAACACCCCAATGTCCTGCTACTCTATTATTTTATGCACAAGATCACTTTACACCTGTGACTGAGTAGATTGACCTTGTTATATAGTCTGTCTACTGAAAGATGAAACAGAAAGGTCACATTGTTTCTTCCTCCCTCGGCCTCTATAACATATGTACTGTACTTTTAAAATGGGACTGGCCCAAACAGGAAATAGTGTGACCTTCCCTTCAATTCAAGTTATTTCAATTTCACATATGTTATCTTAATTTCTTTAAAACTACTGTCCTTAGAAAGAGAGATTGAGCTAGGACGATGCCTATTTGATGTTTTAAAGGGGTGCACGGCTGCAGGTGCGCAGGCTATGACGTGCAATGACGACTGCCTCAAACCCCAAACGTGCACCCCTTCAAAACATCAAATAGGCACAGTCCTAGCTCAATCTCTCTTTCAAAGGACAGTAAGTAACACAAGCCAAAAGTTTAAAAACTTGTATTTCAACTAGTTTCTTCAGCACTCGCAGGACATCATCAGGCCGATAAGCTATGATACCAAGTCAGAATCAGAACCTAATTTTGTGTAGGTTCTACTAATCATTAGGGTAACAAAAAAGATGAAGGTTGTTGTCCACCTTGAACTACAATTTAGAAATGCGTGGGACAGAATTAACGTATCTAAGAAATCGATATTTCCTAATATCTTGTTATCAGTGATCATAAAGAAAAATATTCCTTTCTCAGAATTCTTAGAAAAGCAAATAATTATTAGGAAAAGAGTAATGATGTTTTCTTTGAATGTTACAACCAACAAATTTTTCTACGATGAACCGATAACGTGATATCATGGAAAATCGATTTGAGTCTACTTTTTGCCTCATAGAACACCCTAAACAGAAGGTGTAGGTAGCAGCACTGGGATTTTTACCTAGGACCCCTTATTTCTGAAAGTGTGATCCCAAATCTCATAAAAATACAGTCCACTTATAGGGCTACTAAACAAGTACAAAAGTGCTTAGAAAATTATGTGATTATGTAGAAAAATAACATAGGGATGGAAGTGTAAATACAGACATTAATAGTTTTGTTTCTCTTATTTGTCCTTCTTTATAATCAATCGGCCCTTACTTTTGAAATGAGCTTCGTATTTGCCAAAATAATGGGTTTCGCATGTATTAAATAACATATTTATTGATATTCTATCGATATATTTATTTTTAAAACCACACTGCAATAAGAGTCTAATGGTTATTATGATAATAATAATTTCCAGAGAAGCCAATTAGGTTGGCATCGATATCCAATATTGGCACAGTCTTTGCTTTCAGGATTCAGGATCGTATTGCGTTTCTCAAAACACCATACATTGCTTTTCTATATGATTTTTTTGGAGCCCTAACTTTTGATGCCCTGCCCGGAAATTGGAGTCAACTGCTCTCTTGTGTTAACATAAACAGTAAAACAATTTCTGAATTCCCAAAAACAAGATAACAACAAAATATTAACTAGGCACCGATAGTTTTGGAGAAAATCAGGAAATAGTAAAGTGCCATAGGATTGCATTGAAAAAAACGGCGCCACCTAGCGCCGCCGATGTGCGGCAGCAAAGGGGTTGCCATCCCTCTTAAGTCTGAATTGTTATTTGTATAATTGTGTTTATAATTTAAAATTCAGCTACGTTTGTTTTAGTTCAGTAATTTTTCCAAGTTACATTTCAATATAAACATCATAATTTATTCAGGAATACTGCAAATGTGGTACTTGTCACGTGGCTAAATTTTTGTGGCCAAATATTCGCTAATTATTTTAGAAATTTCAAGGTGTTTTTGTATTCAGGGTAAAAGGACCCCTGTTTATATTGACTTGTGACATTTTCTACCCACTCAATGTTTAATACATTGCTTAGTAATATTAGTTCTCAATAAGGTATTATAAGTAGATTTAGTGATGTTGGAACTGGTTTTAGCACTGTATAATTTAATTAATGCATATAAACTGACCCATGACTTTTTTCAAATGAATTAATTTTAGTGATGACCACGAAAATAAAGCCCTGCGAAACATTACCACTTTTACAGTAGTATGTGAAGAGCACGTGCTGGCCGATAGATGGCACCGGTGAGGCACTGAGCATATCGGTAAACATGTTTCTCATTCACCCACTGCCATGTGAATGGGTGAGAGGCAGCCATTGATCACCACCAGGGGGCAGGAACATCACTGAGCTCGGGGTCAAAATAGATAGGTGTCATGTCAGTCTAAGCACGTGTTTCTTGTACCTACTACTTCTAGTACTTTTCTTTCCTATCCGGTATCGTCTAAACAAGATTTCATTTTCATTGTGTTAGTGCTGTATGATAAGAACAAGTCATACTAATGTTAAAATTAAATGAAAGTTGGTTTCTTAAAGGTTTAAATGTATACATTTTATGCAATTTATCTTTTAAATCCTCCATTGCGTAGTCATTCTGCCCTGATGATGTCTGCGTGTTGCAGTCGAAACATGTTGGTTCTTTCGTGGTACTTTCATTGTCATTGTAAACTAGACTGTTATAAAAAGATTTGACTTATATCCTTTATGAGATTTGGGATTTTATCATTATTTCTTTGTATCCAAGATGGAATAATTAAATTTACACTATAAGAGTAAAAATACTAATGTAATTCCTGCTAAATGTAAAGTAATGTGATTAACAATATTAACATCAATGTATTCTTTAAACTTTTGATTTAAAAATATGATATTACAAGATCTGTTAGGTCGAGACTAAACCAAATACAGTCGGCCAAAAAATTATCAGTCCGCTTCGAATATCGGTTGAATGTTCCTTACTTTTGGGCATTTCCTTTTTCTAATCAAACTGACATTTGTATTATGTCTTTGCCAAAGACAATTGTCATTGTTTTGCATTTTTTAAACTTGTGCCTGCAAAATATGTTTTATATTACTTGTGGCATAGGATATTATCAGTGTTTCCACAATTATGCTATTCACAACATGCCGATTTCCTAGTTCACAGAAGTGTCGTGTGGTGGTGCAGCACTTGTTGCAATAACAACGCAGCACCGCAATGGCCCCAGCAGCACCAAAAGCCACGCTAAAAGGCATGCTCAGACCACAGCGCCACCACACGGAAAAACCCATGAAACTTAATCGGCAACTTGTGAATACTCAGGCATGATTCTTATACCTTGCGCAAGGGTAAGAAGGGAACAACAGGATCTATGGAGGGAGGGGCGAACGGCCACCACACCAATGGGAGAGGCGAGTAACTATGCTATTTCCAACCCGCTCACTCCCTTCTCAATAAGGACACGCCCATAAGTCGACCACCTCTCGATTGCCAGCCAATGGCATGCGTGTGGTGGGGGTTTTGGCAAAGGTTGTCCCTCCCTCCATAGACCCTGTTGTTCCCTTCTTACCCTTGGTGCAAGGTATAGGATATTATCAGTGTTTCCACAATTATGCTACTGAGTCATGATTCTAGATCTGCATTACATGGAATACATTGGACTGATAATTTATGCTCCTTGTATAGAGTTGGAAATAATTCCACTACTCATTAATTGGACACACGTGTCGCAAAACAAGACCTCCAATTTATGAGCTGCGGAATTATTTTCTACTCAACATTGAGTCGACTCCATCACCATGCTACATTATTTTTCCAATTTTCAATTTCCAATAAATGCAAATATGTGTAGCAATTCCAATCCCGTGCAGGGAAACCAGTGACGGTGGAATTTCTCGACTTTCACTATACATAGTAAACAGGTTGCTATTTTAGATAGAGTGGTTGGGTTAGATATAGTGGATTTCAGGATTGCAACTGGGATATATCTCTAAGCTTAGAACACGCATAATTGCGGTTGGAAATTGTTCGTTTCTGATTTCCTGTTTTCCAGCTAGGCAATCGTTATTTGAGCGGTGATTTTTGAATCGATGCTTGTGCTTGGTCGCCATAAATTCTCAGTTAATAAGCACAACACCGATTCGAGGTTTAGAGTAACAGAAAGTGGAATGGCAAGAAAATAGAAAGGGCCGGAAATGAGTACTCTGAACGTCGCACAAATTTGATACCGGCACATATAGGATTTTTCCTATATATTTTTTTCTATCTCCTTTTTCCCTTCCTTCTCCTTCTCTCTCTCCACTTTTCCCTTTTTGCTCGCAACCTAGCAACGTATGAAAAATCGATATGGGCCGCAATTTGGCGTCGTGATTACGTGCCTCGATGTCAAATTTTGCGCCATTCCGATTGGGTCACGTCCACGTGCTTTACCCTCTCTACTCTACCCCTAAATAGCAAACACCAATTCCAGCCACAACCAACCAACCAACCTACCAACAACGCACATGACACTCCACTCCACTCTACTGAAATTACTGAAATTTACACAGACTCTGATCACCGCATCTCCATTCACCCTCAATGTACGGCGCACCTTGTAATTGCAGCGATTCGATACGTATCGAAAGAGCCAAGTATCGTTACAAATATGCAGCAGAATTATTAGATTTTTGTCAGAAACGTACGCAGTAGAATCGTTATTGCTGTTGTTGTTGTTATTGTTGTTGTTGTTGTTGTTGTTGTTGTTGTTGTTGTTGTTGTTGTTGTTGTTG
>JAQFZQ010002482.1:0-13732 GCA_034696005.1 Glomeris marginata | reverse complement strand
GCACCCCTTTGAAATGGGTCGGCCCGGACATGACTCCGCCCTCCTGGCTCAATCTTTCATTGAAACCACAGTACACTCCTGTTAACTACTGGTATATTATGGCTTCTAATTATATAACATAATGCACATGCCACTTGACTTTTAATTTTTATCGCCAAAACCAGTTTTAACTATTTCATTAGATGACATCAGACATACCTAGCTTAATATGGGTTAGGTACTCTAATATTGCATGCACATACAGTGTATCCTCTTGGCAAAGTCGATATGGGAAATCACTTGAATTCAATTGCTAGATTAACCCAATGATAAGTTAGTTGGAAAGGTCTGATATGTTCAAAATCTGCACCAAAGTGAGAAGAGAAAAGGAATGAAAAGGAACACAGGGTTAAGATTAATTTTCATGCTGCATTTATCAGCGTCGACTTGACAAAAATTGCCAAGTAAGTAGAGCGTGATATTAGCTCATATAAAAGGATGAGGGGTTCAAAAGTGGCACAAAGATTAGCAGTTTTGGCGTTCAAGAAACTGGACTTTTAAAGTTTCTTAGATTTTCTTCACGCACAAGCAAGAATAATGAACGGTAAAGCTATAGTTTCATAATAACTCATTCATATCCGTCCATGATTTACGAGTCACAACTCGTGGTAACAATAACCCCGAGCTGGGCTATCAATCAGCCGGGTCAAACTTGGTCTGGCCAACAGCCGCAATTATTTACCGAAACCAACATATATAAGGGCGCAAACTCACAAATAATAAAAAGAAATAAATAAGAATAATATAACCTCCTCACTGCAAACAATAAAAAATCCGGATATTTCTCTCCCTTCTCCCTCTCTCTCCTTTCACTCTGGGATGGAGCTTTTGTTCATGCTGACAAAGGGCTATCAATCCATAACGCCCTTGTGATGTATTAATAGGGCTTTCGTTGCACGAAAACCAACTTTTTCCTGGCACACGTAGAAAAATGGAAAAATCAGAGAAACTTTGCAAATTATTAATTGCACTTTTGAGCCATGTAAACGTTGAAAAGCGTGCCAACTCAATTATTAACCTGGTCGATATAGGGCAACTTTCATTAAGGGATGGCGTTTGCCAACATCAAAAGGAAAGTATTAAAAATGTCATACTTTTGACACGAGTTCAATTAAAGTATAAGGGCCTGGCTTCATGTTTGACAGGAAAAAGTTTTTGCAATGTTGCAAACAATATATGACAAGTTAATTTGGTCTAGGTTCATTAAAATCCCAAAGCATATAATGGATAATCAGGTTTGCTACAAAACCAGTGAATAAATTTTCCTGAGTTTCCCAGATTTTGACAAAAAGTTTGGCAAATTCCCTGAAATTTTTGACAAAATCTAAATTCCCTGAGTTTTCCGGATTTTCCTTGTTTCACGTTTGTAGCAACCCTGACAACTGTTCTAAATTCAGTGCTATGTACTGCAACAACATTTAGTTATTACTTAAAAATGTAAAATCAATTTTTATACAAAATCCTTCTAAAAATATTACCTTCACATTTTATTCTTTGAGCAATGAAATCTGCAGAATTCAATTTTATGGAATACATTGCATTTCCATAGAAAAACAAAAATTTCCTGTCTAATTGGCAGCCTTAATTAGTACTTTATCATTTAATTTAACTAATGTAAAAGGCATGGTTATAAGACGAATCAAATATTTATGATGTGTATGCGTGCTTTCATTTAATGGGTGATGCAATCATTACTAAGTTTTCCCACTTCTATCTAATGTGAAAGTTCACACTTTATGTGCATTGCAGTGAGCCAATGGCATATAAACCGTACACATTTAATGTGAACTTCTGATTATATTTTTTATTTGCCATTTTGCAGGGGACCATACCTGCTGTTTTTACGACTTCAACGAAACGTTGCGGAAACGACTTGCAAGCTTCTTCACCAACCACCAGATCATTGCCTACAAAAGCTACAACCATTTCGACTCTATCGCCATGTTGTCACAACAGTTTCGACATCAACAGACAAAAGCTTCACTTATTTGCTTCAACATATAATCGTATAGCTAGCTAGCCTACTCTTGCAAGTTGGCTAACTTGGCTTACTGAACATTACTGGGCATTATCTTGCCTCCCAATTCCAGCTTAATTGCGTTCGCATCCAATCGATAATAAATATCTACTAATTAAATTTGTTCAGGTATATACAGGGTGGACGGAAAGTCTAAATGCAAGCAATCACTCCCAAACCATTGTAGGTAACCAAAACTTGAATAGGGGGACGAATAGGAAATAAAGGGTTGCAGACACACTGGTGTGTTCTAATTTGCTGTACGACCTTTGCTTCAAGGTCATCCGTGTTCTAACTTTTGAATTATTTGAGATACTACAAAAACGTGAATTAGTGGCATGGAGAGCACTGAATTTGAATGCCAAAAACGGTGGAATCAGGAATTTATCGCAAGATGGGAATTAACAGGAAATTACTGCGACCAACATCGCCGACAGATGTAGAGCTATGCTGTTGCAGGCTGTGATCCCCTGTTAATGGCTTCGCTGCATTGCTTTGCATTTAGACTTTCCGTCTGGACACCCTGTATACTTGGCACAAAATTTATGGTTTTATTCAAACCAAAGAGAAGAGCTGCATCAGGAATGTTACTCTTGCTAAACCTCATTTTTAAATTTAAATGCTAGCCGAATCATTCTTCGAGTCTGCTCTTAAATTACAAAACTTCGAACATTCCCCATTATAACATTGCTACACAGACAGCCACCATATATAAAACAAAATTCAATTTTGTCAATCGAAGTATGCAGGAAGGAAGAAGAGTTTGACTGGGTCAATTTATGAGCGTCTGTAAAAAGAGAATTATAAATCAGAAGGAGAAAAAAGTTAAGATGGCGGAGGTCCGGGTAAGGAGAATTTTCTCTGGGGAACAGTGCGATTAGAGAAGCTGGCGTCGATTTTCGGGATCTGCGCTTGCCAACCCCTATAAATCTATCAGCACAACAAAGAGGGCTAATATCTTCGAGTCTAACATACTGAAAGCGCTCATATTGGCTGGGACAGCACTCGGCTGTTGCCCGTCATTCATCACGGGCCACTCGGCTCAACAAATCCCTCGCCATTTAGGTCATCAGGGGCGATAGGGTGGCGGTGGCTGGCGCTGGTGGTCGGTGGCACGTAGTGGCAACATACACAACCCACCATGCCATAGCCCATCACACGACATCCGCCAAAAATCGCCGCTCTTTATCCCACACAAATCTGGCCTCATTGATCCACGAAATCTGAGTTGCAGCGCTCGTCCCACAAGTCCAGTGGCCGAAGCGCAACTGCACGTGCAAGGCATTCTGGGAATGGCGGACACAAGAGGGGACGTCAAAATACTATTCTCCCAAGCTTTGCAGAAAATTTACATTCATTGCAACGGACATGACTCCACCCTCCTGGCTCAATCTTTCATTGAAACCACAGTACATTCTTGTAAACAGTGTTCAAACCCTAAAAACTTTAAGTGGACAACTATTCAACTCCGATGCAGAGATTGTTGTCGCAGTGATCAACCAGTCCTATTTGTGTATGATGGGTTCGTGAATGCCAACGATGAATTTTTTCTAACGAACCCTTGTACATGCAACTTCCTTACACATTGCTTAATTTACCAGCCCAAACATATTTATGTATCTTTTAATTCGTCCAAATAAAAAAGGGATTAGGTTTCATTTGAAAAGTCCAGTAGTTTATTGTTAACCTATGACTTCAGAAGAATTGTGGAAATTGAAGGTGCTTTTTTTAAAGTTAATTGGCCCCATCAATGTTATAACGTATGGAAACCCATTTTTGGCAAACTTGGACTGCAAAGGATATTCGGTTCGAATCCCATCCACATAATCAAATGTAAAATTTAGGACGAAATGTCCATCCTTGTTCAAATCTGGAGTGCAACTAACTAACATGGTTGTACGAATTACATAGTAAAAATCAAATTATGCCCAAAGATGGTAGTCATGAAGTAACAAATTAGAAGATCTAAATCGTGATTGGTTTTCAAGCTTTTCCAGCACTTTGTCAAATTGAATTATACTATACCTAGACCATGCAAAGTAGTAGATAATACAGAACTTTACAGTTCCATACAAACCTCAAACCAAGTGGGTCAGAATTTAATTAAACTAGATTTGATGTCATCAGATTTCATCATAAGAGTATTTTGCTGTATGGACTAACTATAGTCTATGGAAAGGTCTATTTGTAGAGTGATTTAAATCAACGTTTGTTTCCAAATATCTCTTATTACTGTTCAGTGGTTATGCAACACAAGACATTTTTGTTTCTTCCACCCAGTATATTCCAAAAAGCAATTAGTCCATTTACCCCATGTCACAATTCATTTCAAAATTATTAGCAGGTATACGACTTATATTTGGCACTTTTTTTAAAATTAGAATGAAAATTAGAAACCCTAGAAATCTATGTAACCAAGACCTGTCATGATGAACTTCTTGTAAATTATACGTTATTATTAGAATTAATATAAAAGTGTATAAAATAATTTCACATTATTTCCCTTGGGAATAGTTTCTAATTTAGCATAAACACAATACACATATTGGCTATAGGTATTATTTGACACAAAATTACCTAGCATAGGTACCCAAGGAATAAACGTCAACAATTTTTTTAATATACGGCCAATGTCATAATGGCCATCGTAGTAAATTGAATAAATAACCAAGATTATCGCAAAATGGTTCAATTTGACCTTGATTTGAAAATTCGATTTGACTAAACGATTTTTCAAAACAACTCCCCACACATATGTGATTTGAGAAACATAGAACATCACAATCTACAAAGCAATCGGTCCAAAAATGTATTAACGTAGGCCTAATAATTACGAAGTAACGTACTAACCTAATTTTTTCATGAATTCCCGGCCGCGGTCTGCGGCCATCAAACGCGTTCTTCGCAATTTCCAAACCATCGTGTTATCGATGAAGTTAGTAGACCATGAGTAGACAATCAACTATCAACTGAATAATCGTTGATTATGTTGTAATTCACGGAAGAGATGTTATAATAATGCCGATGCGATGCCGATGTTCAAAATGGCGGATTCGAATGAAACGTGAAAGTGACACGTACGTAATCAAGTTCAACGCTTCGATGACGTAACCGCGCCGCAACGTGTTGCCGTGTTGCAATCAGTTGCAATCCACGAGTTTTAAGAAATTATAAACAGAATGACAGCATAGGAATAATTCAATAAATATTGGAAAATATGTGCGTAGTAAATTTTCGAAACGTTCCTATCAAAATCGAGCGTCAAGGAAATAAGATTTATAAAAGCCCAGCACTAGAAACAAAACAAATATCGGATAAAATATGATCGAAATGGGAAGAATTTGTCAATATACATCGCAGAAAAACGAAACGGAAAAATAAAAACAATAAATACGCTGTTTCGTATATTTTCTCTAGATTCAATATTTCTTACATCTCTTTTGTTTTTAAAATTATTTTATAATTGGTATGTACTAATAAATTTAATTGTTTTTTAATTAGTTCTATAGGGTAGTTCATGCATATTTTGTATTTGAAGTATCTATACTCTGGGCTAGAAATAACAGCACAATTCTTGTTAATTTATATATTTATAATATGGATTAATAATTTCTATTTTTTATTAGACTTAACTCTAGAAATAAAAGACTTGCACGAATTAAAATAATTTTCAGAGTAACTCCACATGATATTTAAATTAAAATACGGATAATTATTTGCATACGTACACTGTATACTATATGTATTGGATATAGTATTTATTCCCCAAGTCTTTTCAAATTTTGCTTTCAAATGTGTATATTAGAACCATTGAGCACAATAAATAATGAACTTATTTTCACTAAAAAGAAAAGTAAATTGCTCTTAATTTGAAATGCTTGGAAATTTTTACTATGAAAAAGGTGTAGGCAAATAAAAGGTCATGCGTTTTGGGAAAAGGACCCTTAATACTCCTGTCCCCAAGCTCAATGAGAACCTCTTATAAATCACCCATTACTGGTGAAATACCTATGTGTCTTACAAATTTGTTTCTATGTACTATTCAATGGCATTTACATTGCCCTGGCCATTCAGGATACATATTGACTTTTAATTCCCTCGATTATACCATCCAACTCGAACATCATTAATGCCATTCACATTCAACTGTTGCTATTTAACCTATACAACAAATACTCTTGCAATATACTCTTCCTAATTTCACTCTCAAACACGGAACTTCAATAAAAGGTCTTTACAAATTGAGATCGAGACTGCTCTTCTCTCTTGGGACATATGTGTATAACATACAAGAAGGTATAACAGTAGTGTATTAATTACAAATTTCTCAATGTAGTTATAGAATTTAGTAGAATTAGGCTATACCTATACACATTGCAAATAACAATAGATGCCTGGGTTTGTTGAGATTTAGAATCAAAATAAATAATTTCCGATATTACATTTGGAATTGTTTCTGAACTTGGCTCAGAAACTAAAGGCACAGAAGTTAAAAACATTTGTAGAGTTCATGCTCACATATTTATTTGTGAAACAATTATAATCAAATTGTTAAAAATGACAATGTAGTAAATTGGCAAAATTCCAAATTAGATCATTAATTTTACCAGGACATTGTTTTTTAAGTATTTACATAATTAGTAAATGCACCAGTTATGGCCCATTTAATGCATTTCACGAGCTTCAGTATTTTAAATTACATTTTCATAAATTCATAAGTCACACAATGATAGGATATTCTATCCTGTATTTTCCTGGTCAAAGACTAAACCATATTTTCATATTTTATATCGAAAATACCAAAATGTTATTCTAAATTCTCTCTCTGCAGCCAATCAAATTTCCTATCGGCCTATCGCATATGGGCCAAATTAAATTCACAAATATATTTGAAGTTTTGCATTCGATTTGGACCAGGTTTTAGGATATTAGCCGCATTGGAGAAGTCGAATAAAAGTGCAAGATGCATGTAGAGCAGTTATATGGCTGCTTTTAAAATGGGGATAAATGGTGAAAAGAAAAAGTCGAAAAGTATGAAAGTGCCTTCCTATGCTGGCAAAATGGCTTATAACCCGAGGTGAAGATCAAGAAAGTCACTGAGCTCACTTAGGAATGTGAAATTCAAGCAAACTCCACTCAGAGTAGATGTAACTGTGGAATTTGTATGCAAATTAGAGTCGTGTTGAAAACTCGTCAGCGCATGTTACATATTGGAGAGAGCCAATAAACTCAGCAAAGTATTGCCATTAAACCTTTCACAAGACACCCCCCACTAAAAATCTCATCACATTAAAATATCTTCCATCGTACCTATATATTTCTGCAAAAATTTCCTAGTTCGAAATATACAGCTAAAACTGACTAAGAACCAGTTATTACGCTCCCAATGGGAATGTTATTTTAAGTGGTGCAAAGAGAATTAATCTTTGCCTTGGCAACCAAAAAATGCCCTCATGCATATTAATTGCAATACCGTTTCATCGCATACATTCCAAACAATTTCTTGTAAAAATGTTAGTTTTGGAAGTTGCCTACCTTTAATCCAGTTTCAAGCAGAAATATTTTCGTTGAACAAAGACAGCATCCATTCTTCAACGTCATCTATCAACATTCTGCAATTAATACAAAAGAGATGTAATTATTATTAGGGCTGATATGCATGACAAAACAAACACTGAACAAGTACTACATACATCTCCATAGCAAATTCAATGTTTTTCAGTAATTAACAAATTTTTAAAATATTAACAAACGAGAATATAGCAAACTTCTTTAAATATGGAAGTTCTTGCTTAACAAGGGTTTACATCACACATTTATATTGCTTGATTGTACAGTAATATATATTTGAAAACTTTCAAGCAAAATGCATTAAAAATATCAAAAGATTTTACAGGGAAAACTTTTCGGAATTTATGAACTTTTCTTTTGAGTTCCCTATACATAACCAGCAATCTTGCAAGATGTTAATTATTAAGTGGTGAAAGTTTAATTTTAATTGCATCACTAAATAACCTGTAAAAAACAGGATCATTTTCGCAAAAACATCCAAAAATACAGCTGTTTGGATGGGATAACTTGTACGTATTATTGATCACGACTGCAATTATCCATGTTAAAATCTGATAAATAGAGAGGAGAGACCTCAGGAGATGAAAAATATGGGGAAAAAAGTTGAAGCAAATTAAAAACAACCCACATATGAAAACTTCTGATCCTTGAAAAGCCATTAATATAGAGTGTACAATAGCAGAAAAGTAGAAAGTTGGTTGAAATAATCATTGATGAAGATTGTTTGAG
The DNA here is from genome assembly GCA_034696005.1 of Glomeris marginata. Classification (NCBI taxonomy): domain Eukaryota; kingdom Metazoa; phylum Arthropoda; class Diplopoda; order Glomerida; family Glomeridae; genus Glomeris; species Glomeris marginata. Next base: position 5,376 of record JAQFZQ010002482.1, on the reverse strand, counting down.
ATAGAAGTGATGTCAGTGCGCATCGATGGTTTTTCGTAAAATTGAAAACTCCAGGATCGATATAAAAAAGAGAAGATAGGATGAATGAAATGCCTCCTCCTCCTTCTCCTCCTCCTCTCTACTTCCTTCTTTCCTCCCACCTTGGGGCGTTTTAGAGCAACAAAACAAATCGACACTTGCCGAGTCGCTCTAGTAAATAGTCCTTGGCCGCGTGAAATATGGTAGTAATCTCGTATAGGTCCCCTAAGAGAGTGAAAGCAAAGGGGGAGAGGGGTGGGAGTCGACGTCCTCCAGGGTTGGATACACCAAGCTGGGTGAAGGTGGAAGGAGCGACAAACAACGAGCAAAAAAACCCAAAACAAAATGGCCGACCCATAATGAAATCATCTATGTTCGTGCCAAGCCGGCAAATGTCAAATTCCCCTGTAACACTCATTAATTCCTTCGAAAAGATTTTGCAATGCTGGGGAACATTATAGATTGCATGACTTAAATTTGGCCCTGGCCATATATAGCTTACATCTGACATCAGGTCAATGAAAATTAAGTCTATTGGTTAACCAACAAATACGAACATACTGTAATTTTTGTTTATTGATAAATTTGGGTCACAATACCGAGATAGATTACATAAGAAGACTTGTACTAGTATATCTGTGTTCAAAATGTCATTATCATACACCACTCACTAGCTATGCAGTCTTAAAGGAGAACAGAAAGCCTTTTCTTACTATGCTTGAATCTTTCACTACTGGTTCATTTAATGTCGAGGAAACTAGTAACAACACGAGTTTTTCGTACAAAAATTTACCTACTGCGATGTTCAACTGAAAAGTTGACGCCGTTCCTAACTGATTTTGACCGCAATATGACATCACAACTGATGTGCCATACGTTCTCCCGCTACTCCCGCATGCTTTGCAAGCGAACGTGATGTCACAAACGCGGCCTCTCACACTTTTGAAATGAGAGGCCGGACAGCCTTCTTCGGCGTTTCATATCTAATGAACCGGGTGAGTAATAAATTCGGGATTATTTTTAAGGAATACACTAGTGAGTATACTAACTAATCACACGTTCACAAGTAGGCTAAATCTGTGCAATCACGATTTTAGCTTTCTGTTCTCCTTGGCCACTTTCGTTATGCGAGATATTCTTAAACTTTGTAGAGTTGCATTTGTTTGGCCTGGATGTACCAGTAATACTGTATGTACAATAGCACCAGTAATAATCAGGAATTATACTGCCATATACATACAAACTACAATTTGCACAAACATTTTCATATAGTGCAGTGTGCTCTTTTGAAAAAAGCTACTCAAGACCTTGTTGGGAATTTAAAAAAGTACAATATCAATATTCACTGCATTATAGACAATCCACATTTCCAGATATGTGAAACAGGATAGAGAGCTCGCAATTTATTTCGCCGTTTGCACATAGGGATATAGACACCCATTTTACTGGAGCTGAAAATCGTTCATAATTTATAAAATATAAATTTCAAATGCAAAACAAAATTCAGTGAAATTATCTTTTGTACAGAACTGCATTTATGCATATGTATACAGAATAGCATTTCTGTTTGCACAGTGCATGACTCGCATACTTCAACGATTTTGTCCGAATTTTAGTAAAAGCTTCAAGTCACATCTATACAATATTGAAATAATACTTAGCTCTAATGTTGCTCGAGGGAAAGTTGCATATTTTCATATAAAAAACGTCAGATATGAGTTAGATTCAATAATGGCACATACAAAAGTACATATACCGTTTAAATTATTGAACAAAAAGTCAGTTATATGAGTGCTCCGAATAAATATGGAAGCAATGCCATTTACAAATACTATGTACACAAAGAAAAGCAAAATGTACAATTTATTTGAAAGCAGTGCTGATTTTAAATTTAAATTTACAGGGTGTCCACATTTAGGAATGGTGGCGAATTTCATGCAAAAATGTGCAAAATAAATAAGTTAAACAGTATATCATGTAAGTAACTTATTTCCATGCAAGATAAATTTGTTATTGAATCGGAAATCTGTTGTGTTCTCCTTTCACTTGCATGCAGATTTCAAATACGTTTCCTTGGCAAGCTTAAATTATTTGATGCTATAGAAAAATGGGGGATGAGAAAGCGAATCACTCTGAAGCTGGATAAATCCTGCATGGGACTTGAAGATTTTTCTTCAAGAATTTCACTGACGGGTGCAAATCTTCATCATAGTCGAGAAATAAAAATGTGTGCAAGGTAGCAACAAGGGACTTGGAATTTGGGGACAGGCAAATAAAGAAAGATCTTTTCGGATATTCCTCTATATATATATGGAAGCCTAGTGGAGGATGAGCGCCATCTCTATTGTTTTTACCATCTTCGACATTGACGAAGAGCGAAGAAAGTCAAAGGGGAAGAACCTGAGAAAGGGGGGAAAATGAAGCTCTCCATCTTTTGCCAATAACATCCAATGAATTTTGCATGAACAAGGGAAATATTTAAACATTTACGCTGCTAAAACACGTATTTATGTGTAGAACACGACCCTAAGTTGAACTTTGCTTCAACTAAAAGTGGAGCACAGATGGACCTTCTACATATACAATTTACTATACACATGAATTACATTTTCTACCTTTCCCAGTTTGCATCAAATTTAATCACATTACGCTCCATAATTTGTTTAATGTGGCACTCTAATGCAATTTGCTATCCAGGGAGGAGACACTCGCTGATTTCATCCCATTCGTAATTAGCAAGGGTACTTTCCAGAGACTATCAGCTAGGTGAATGAATATATTTTAGTAGCACTATTTCTACTGTTCAGCCATTTTTTTTTATCCCCCCACTCCTCTCTTGCTCTCTGTAAACCTTTGATGTTAACCTGCTTCTTAATTAAATGTCTCCCCAGTGCAAACAACTCCCCAAAAGCCGTTCTTTACGACTTCATGCATATAGAACCCAAGCAGGATTTGACATATGCTTAATGGGTAGCACAAATAAAAGAGGGAATGCTTCAAATAGTCAAACAAAAAAACAGGTTGGCCATTTTTATGAAAGTAAATTCGATCATTAAACGCATACATGTTTGATGATGTTTTTACTATAGTAAGTCATACTCATAAAAACCAAACTGCTGTATATTGAAGGGAACAGGAATTCCTGAAGAATTCTTGTTAAATCACAATCACAAACACGAAAGGAAAGAATTTTAACTTCAATTTTAACATCAAGAAAACTTTTAACGATTGTGCAACATCGTGACAATAGCAGGTCATTAAATCCCAGTGTAATAAACGAGGTGTGTGCACATGCAACAGCAAATTTAAATTGTCAACATCTTATTTTAATTAAATATTAAGACCAATATAATTGCATTACACCACAATTTTCATTTCATCTCACTATCACTGCCGTTCCATGATCGAAATATTTCGACCATGGAAACATAGTGATATCATCTCAAAAATTCCAGTTGCAAATTAAAGGAACGACAGATGATATAATTTACTCTATTCCTTCTTTTAATTTGGCTGCGTTTTGTAAATAATGTCCTCAAGTAAAATTAATAAATAGCCATAATATCAATATTTGCAAATCAAACGTGATGGCATTAGGCATTGCACTTGCATGCTAATCATAAATAATAAACGAGAGCAAATATATTTTGTGGCTAAATGTCAGAAAATCCATCATTTCAATTAATAAAAGCTATCACATTTACCTATCATGAATTTATAATTCTCCTGAATGGATAAACGAGCACCTTGACACAATAAATAATTCAATACACAGAAGCAAATAACAAATGAGCATGCAGAGTAATTGTAACATTTAGGGGCGCAAAACGTTGGTAAATCTATTGTTTCAATTAATAAAATTGTCAAGTTCATCTAACATAAACTGATAATTGTTCTGAATGAAAATAAGTATATCTTACTAGTGTATACAGCATTTCAATGTAACTAAATAAACAATAGAAATTAAGTTTTATCTGCAGTAACATACTTTTCTATTTGGGTGTACATCACTAATTATCCCAACTTCAAGGTTGACATGATTGAGTATTTTTAATGCAGTATTTTTGCAAAATCGACAAACTGATCTGTCACCATGATGATATATTACATTTTATTCCATAATAAATCTTTTAAGATTTCCCAAGATTCTACCACAAACACATTGCATAAAAACATGGACGTTCTCTAGCTGTGACGTCTGTCTTGGTGCTGCCAAGAACGTTTGATTGGAAGTTAGCACATCATTTTGAAGTAATCCAGTACTGGATGGAGAACATGAACGAGGATGATTAAAGCTTGGGATGACCAAGGTGACCATCTATCACTGCCAGGTGCTAACGAGAGGTGCACCGGCCTCCCTAATCAGTACAAGCTCCTTGGTAATCCTAGCCCATGTCAAGACCATCACTCCTACTACATTCTGCCAATCCTCACTTTGCCCCTTGGAGAGAGATACTCGGACCCTGTGGGACCCGAAACGCCTGTTCCTGCATGGATAGACAGCATGGGATCAAATAGGACCTATATATCGCAGTCACAGTGTTCTTTCCCCCTCTCTATATACCTGTTTGTATACATGGAGATGCATTGGAGGAAACCTAAGGGTTGGCAGGATAGTAAAAAGCAGGGCACCTCTTGTTTATCAGCTCTTAGGTGATGCTTCAGCCGAAAACTTTGGGGAATGCGCTTTGGGGAATATATTGACTGAACCAACCGAGACGCTACTTTATTATCGAGCTCAATGTAAACCGGTGCTATTCAAACCGAGCGAACGACATAGATAAAATGCTCGCGCATGCGTACCAACTCCATGAGCTCTACACACATGCAGCTATTGAAAAGTCGAGTAACTCGGGGCTTTTTGGTCGAATTGAGCCCTTTTTTACTGTATTCACTTGCTGATAAATGGTGAGACGTGATGAGAGAGATTATAAGAAAATGAAACGACAAGCAGACAGATCTGTGTACAGCGCAGGAAAACCTTGTACACGGGATTAACAGTGTAAAAGGTTTCCTTGCCAACATTACACCTCATCTCGACAATTGAGAGGGAAGGGAGAAGAGAGGGGATGTGTCCACTGTAGAAACAATAAACTTGCACTCTTTCAAATAGTGTGTGGGTTGGAGTTACACCAGTATAGTGGCACCCAACTATTGAGGGTGTAACAAAAGTCTGGTAACATTCGTAATATCTTCTAAGTATTGATATTTCATTAGAATTGTAAGTAAGTAGGGACACCCACTGATGGCATCATGTGAACTTTAGTGACGTTGTCAAAGAGCCCATTTCCATGAACAGACTTTCATGTAGGAATGTGATGTTGCCATTAGCAACAGTAGTTGTGATGTCACAAATTG
>JAQFZQ010002481.1:0-13743 GCA_034696005.1 Glomeris marginata | reverse complement strand
TTAGTAGCCGAGTCCTTGCCCTTCAGCCCCATTAACGCCGCCCTTGGAATTGCTTCTCTCTGTGGCACTACTGTAGTCTTGATTTACATTTCTAATTATAATTAATTATATAGACGAAATTGAATTGGAGTCAAAAAATTCCTGAAAGTGTACTATATATAACTGATAGTGACAGTTCATTTTACATTTTGTCCTATATGTCAGTATATATGAAACCTGATGTGTGTTCCTCTCCACCGGAAACTTGGTGCAATTCCCATATTTTGACAGTTGATCACTATTATTGAGTGATCCAACACCAAACCAGAGGACGTGGTGGAAAAATAGCGAATGTGGTGCTCGTGGCCTGGCCATGCCTTCAACTGATGGTGAACTGGTGGTACATTTGTGCAAGCCTTTGAGCCCAGAGTTGCCCAGAGCGTCCGATTACACCAGTTATTGGCCATGACCTTTGACCTGTGCTTGCCCGCTGCGTGCTCTTTCCATGCTGTTACCGGGGCTGCGAGGCATGTGACCGGGGGCAATGCCGGGGGTACCGGGGGTGAGCGGCATTGGCACGTGCAGATATGGACATGTGGACCAGGGGTCCGCCAGGGGGCGCTTGACCCGTCATTAGCATGGGCATAATTTCGGAATGCTTTGTTTACGGCAACGTCTTGTTCATCCGCTTCAGCCCACCACACCCCATGATCGGCGTCATGCGAAACTATAACTGCCAAGACTGCCAACTCTCCATGCACACTCCATTCTATCCTCTCACACGACCCCAAACTTGTGTTGTCACGTGACGGCAATGAATAATATTATTTTATATGTATACATATACACACTGTAGGATGATTTTGGGGGTTGAGGGGCGTGGATGTTTAGCCCATGGCTCTAGGTCTGCAGGGTTGGTCCTGGGCAACACCGTGATGATTCATCCGTTTAACTACTCAACCCATCGCCCAACAACTTCGTAAACACTTTTCAAACTCAAACCCTCAACTTATAAATCATAAGCCACCACAGACAAACTTTCACTGGGTACACCACCTCACATTATCTATCTTCGTTACAAACTCAACAAGTGTTTTAAAAACTGGATACTTTGTTGGAAAAACCATTGGAAAAACAAACCAATTAATCCTAATTCCAGATATTTTCTCCACTATTTCCCCTATATAAAGTAGGCCTAATAAAGGAAAGAAACGTATTAAAAATTTGTCGAAACGTTTTAATAAATATGTAGCCTACTATTGTTTTCCTATTTGTTTTCCTGGAAATTATAATGTGTCTTGGATGAAACCCAAATATAACATTGATGTTATTTCTATTGAAACGCTCCAATAATAAATCATCTGTTTAAGGACTATTAAAGATATAATTATTGCAGTGAATTACATTGTATGTAATATTATTGTTTGCAAACTTTCCTCTTCAACTAGTTGAAAGCTTTCATTCCAAATAATTTAGGACATATAACATTGAGGCTTTATGCTTTGCTTTATGAAGCAAAACATTCGATGACATTATTAAGAAAATGAAAACTGTACAAATTAAAAGTTATTTTCATTCAACTTTTCCAAAAATTAAAATAAAACATTTAAATTTCGTGTATTACTACGTACAAAAAAAATATTATTATCTTTATATCACAAACTAAACAGATATTTCCTAATGTGGTATCACATTTTATGGCATGAGGAACAATTTACATCGTAATATAGCATAACAAAATTACAATATCAAATTATAATCTGCAATCTATTGTAATTTTGGGAGAGAAAAAAAAAACACCGAATACCTACAACTGTTTTTTGTGCATAAGTACGATGCAGTAACCATGCAACTTCATTTTAAAATCTCGGCAAATTTTCACGGTTTCGTAAACATGACCTCAAAACTCCGCCCACCCTAACTAAACAATTGTAAATATTCCCATATAACGCCCCCGCACTCCAGAAGTGTTTACGTAATATATGGTGATCTTTCATCAATTAAAATATGAGGGGTAAATTGAATCACGATTTTTATGCTTGCGTTCCGGCAACTTCATGTAAACAGCTGATAAGTAACTTACTTCCCTGTAGTGGTTAACAAGCTTATTGCACGATCCCGCATATGTTAAATCTTTATGGACGCATAGCATTTACGTAATAAAAAACAACAGTATCCCACTTGGTTTGAGATGACATTTCCGCTCGATTCGAACTTTGACCTCGGAACACAAAAGCGGAAGGCAAAGGAAAAGGAAGGAACTAAGAAGTTGCAAGAAAGGAAAATTACCTTTAGCAGGAAACAATGGCGCTTCTTCCCCTCTCCTCTCCATTCCATCCGTCTTTTTCTCCATCTTCTTTTCCTTCTTCTCATCACCTTTTCAGTCTTGCCAGTGTTTTCAATGAAGTTCGTACACGTCTGGAAACAGTAAAAATCCAGAAATATTGACACAATGTCCAACAAAATCAGTGAAAATAATTTTTTTTTTTAATATAGGCACTTAAAGGTGAACTGACAAGGTTTTGTAACATACCATGGAAAGTGTGTAATTCTATAGAATTGATGCAAATAAAACGATTGGCGCAAACAAAACTTGTTACAAAAAGTTACGAGTAGTTAAAGAGGGCGTCATGGAAAGACGGTGTCACCGCGCCGGTGTCACATCATCCTGTTTTGGTAAAATTTGAATTTTCAGCCAATGAGGCCAAGCGCCTCTGCAGTTTCAGCCAATGGCAGAGCTTATCAATGGCGCTCCAATGTACGTATCTCACAATATACTACTCGGTACACTCCACATAGCCTATATGAAACTAGATAATTCATATCTGTGGCAATATTGCTTCAAATGGCCTCAAATTTTCAGACAATGTTCCTAAATTAGTGGCAATCAAACGCTAGTTTTTTCAGGGTATGTTGCAAAACCTTGTCAGTTCACCTTTAAGTGAGAATACATTATATAGAACTGGTTATTCTTTGAAACGCAGTCGCCAGATGGCGCTAACTCATGCACATCCACCCTGAATAATGTGGAGATAAGCAAATACATTATGTCCTCCTTTAGCATCAACCATGTCCTAGAATAAACGCCGCAGTGAAGCAGATAAAAAGTTTCACTATCGGTTGTAGTATATGGTATAGTCGATTTGTAGCGGCACTATCTTAATTCACTTATAATTTCCTTTTCCTTCATTTTATGTATGTCCAAAAATGCAATTATTATCCACCTGGGTTGCATAGCGTATTTAGTTGACATATTTTTGCACTTGTTGGGGAGGTGGGAGATGTTAGTTGCCAAAGGATTTTGCTGTATCACCTCCGAGTGTAAAATGTGAAAAGGTAGATTTGGCTTTGGCAGACTCGGTTTGCATGTTTTGTCGGCCGAGGCGTGCCATACATGCTCGAATGGAAATCGGGCCAACGATAAGGCCGTTTTTCGCCGTCCAACTTTCTACTTTCTCTATCTCGGCCAACACACACTCACTTTTCCTATTTCTCGAGCGAAACGAGAGAACAATCTTCCTATTTCGTAGTCGACTTCACCGAATTATTCGGACGCACGCGGCGGCACCTTTGACCCCTTGGGGCGCCCTCAAGCGGCACGCAGCACAACCATACAGCTCCCTTCCCTCTTCTCACCCCTCAAACACGATAACACGCAGGGCTATGCACACAAAAAACACACACACTTACAAATATTAGCCCATGTTTACAGGCTTCCTACCCACGTGGACAAACGAAGCAACAAGTGGGAACAAAAGAGAATATCAAAAACCAATCAAATCAAGTTCAAATTAAATCAATTACAAAAAATCACAATTTTGAATCTCTTGTATTATTTGTTAAAAACAAGGGCCAAACATGCAATATTCCAAGCTTCAGTCAGTTGATAATCAGTTGGCTAATTAACCACATTTTCTCAATTTTTTAATATACAATTTTTCAAACACAAAGTTTTAAATATTGTTATCCTTACATTTTTAACTTCTCCATACCACAAATTTCTGTAGCAATTACAATAAGTTTTTTTTTCTTACAATTTACTTAACCTAGTACTTTATAAAAATATGCATTCAGATAATTCACTATAATGCAGATCGCAAATTACCTGAGATTTCTGAGTAAATTTAGTAAAACTAAATGCTTTAATATGCAATATCACTTTTCCAGTTTCCAATGCAAGCAAGTTGTATAGTTTGCAGTGAAGCCAGTAATGGGAACCACTCAGCTATCCACAAAAAAAAATATATATGCAACATTGTGCGTTTGAAAATTTGCATTCGAATCTGCTGACCAATTATATTGTCGAGCGTGTTGAACAAAGATGGTCATTTTAAATCTCTGCCCACGTATATTACTCGATGGATCGATGTTGGAAGGTGAGATGGGCCTGGACACGGGTGGTAACCTCGATGGGATTCAGTTATTATGGTAACCGCGCCCATTTCTTCTTCCCTTCTCACCTTCCTTCTTTCTGGCAACACATCTGAAAATGTCGTCATCTAGCCCACCGCTTCCTGCCGAAACGCCAATTTATTACAAAAGTCCTGCCCCTGCCCATGTCCATGTCCCTGTCCCTGTCCCTGGCCATGCCCCCATGGGTTACACCAGTGTATAGTAAAAGTAACGCCCTTGCAGTTCTAAGCAAGAGGAGAGACGGAAAGATTGTCTCTAAAAGCTAGATGGGTGCGGGAGCCGGGCTAAATTGTCCTCCTCTTGTGATTAATAGTATCATGCCTCCCTAAGTTTTGACAACTTTATGCTGCAAGTGCCGCGACATTAGCCACATCTCTCCTCCTAAATAACTCGAAGACGACGGCCTTTAGTAGGCATTTTGTCATCTGCCGAGACAAATTTGTTGATCTCTTTAGTAACATGGGCTATGCAAAAAAAATCCCTACCAGAGTTTTAATTGTGTGTGCCTCCTACAGCAACTCTATATCAACACGAGCATGTACGTTGCCATTCATTTAGGCCATGCTGTGCTCTATGCACCAGTAGAATTTTTAAGAGGCTTGACAGTTGAAAATTTAAAGGTGAACTGGCAAGGTTTTGTAACATACCCTGGAAATTGTGTAATTCTATAGAATCTATGCCAATAAAACGATTGGTGCAAACAAAACTTTTTCAAAAAATTGTTACAAAAAGTTACGAGTAGTTAAAGAGGACGTCATGGAAGGATGGTGTCACCACGCTGGTGTCACAGCGTCCTGTTTTGGCAAAATTTGAATTTTCAGCCAATGGCAGAGCTTATCAATGGCGCTCCAGTGTACGTATCTCACAATATGCTATATAGGTACTCAGTACACTCCAGATATGAAACTAAAAAATTCGTATCCGTGGCAATGTTTCAAATGGTCTCAAATTTTCAGACAATGTTCCTAAATTAACGGCAATCAAATGCTAGTTTTTTTCAGGGTATGTTGCAAAACCTCGTCAGTTAACCTTTAAACACTATAATAACTAGGTGACATCACTCACTGTGTTATTAATCTTGCACCCCTGTATGGGCCTCAAAACACTTGTGCAATGATCGACTTCTGGACAGTAAAAGATAGTGAACTGTATGAAAGGTCCATTAGTTTTTGCTTCATAAGTATTTACTGTTTACATGAAACTCAGTATAGTACAGTGCAATAAATCAATGGACATACATGTATAAATGATTGCAGGGCTGCACACTAGACGTCATTTTGCAGCGCCACTTTTGGAAAAGTAGATTTCACCTTGTTCATTGAAACATAATACAGGTTGCATCGTGTTGTCTTTTTAAAAAGGGAGGAGTTAGCCTTAGCTACACTACGTATACTATGTATACACACGTGTGCTGAGGCTGAGGACGCTCCTCAAGGATGGGCACACACCGGTCTTCCCACGCAACTTGTGGCAGAAGACCAGATTGGTGAAAAGCGGTAAACCGCCCTCGCGAGCTCCCAAAAACGAAAGCCATGGGTCCACTTGGGGCAGGGACACGGTTTGACTTACTTGCAAAAGGTGCAAGGTGCAAAGGTGGATGTGCGAATTAATTAAGTTTTTATCGGGGGGCCATTTACGGGGTCAGACGTTGCGCGTTCAGCTGGGGCGTGGTCCTTGAGGACAACCAACTAAAAATACGTTCCCACGGTCATGTCGTTGTGTATATGTGTGAGTGTGTAAAAACAGTGTCCGGGTGGACGCGATCGAGCTGATAGCGCCTCTTTTTGACGCCATCTCCACCAAAGATATCCCACTTTTATTTTCCAACACCTCCCAGCAAAAAACCAAGTCCATATCGTCACTGAGGATTTAGTAATATCGTGCCTTTTGACCCGCATCCGATCCGCATCAAATATTGGTACACCATCTAGTTCATACTAGTGGAGCAATTAATCCAATTTGTACTCGGTTTCATAATGAATATATAGGGATTCCGCTTAATTGGGGCACATTAGGACTGCAATATTTCGTACAGTTAATACCTGTCTGATCGAATCTCAAGGGATATGTAAACTTTCCATGGTATAGACAGAGAAGTTTCTTAAAACATTTTTATAATAGCTATATGCAGTCTATAATCCCATGCAAAAGAAGTCAAACTTTCCACCATAGACAGGGTTCCCAACCATGGACAGGTTTCACTGTATAAATTGTCCCACTTATGCGAAAGTTTACAATACTAACATAAAAATTAAGAAAATTAAACATAAAATGTTTAATACATGCGAATGAAACATTCAAGTTTCTAAAATGTACAGTTGTTCCTAAAACACTGGCCGTTCCGAATAACTGGTGGTCCCATTAACTGCAAAATGTTGTAGTAGTTTGTTCCATGTAAATTATCTGAACCATGAAAACGACAGTACTATCGATGTTTTCCATAACAAGTTTACTCCCACTTATAGTTTGCACCATAAAAAATAGGTTGTTTCACAAAAACCACAACTTGTCCTATGAAAACTGTAACTTGTCCCATGCTATGCAGCGCAGTTAACATTTTTTTACAGTCACCAGAACTTTGTGAATTGGAACTACAAACAGCACTAATATGAATTGTGCAGAATATAATATAATTGTTAGCAATAAGGCTTAAAACTTTTAAAAAACCATAACATTTTCCAGTCTCTTCTGTACATTTCATACTATTATAAGTTTTAGTTGAAATAGTGACAGGTACTTTCTAAAAAAAAAATCATAATTATACAAATTCACAATTTATGCCCCTGAATGTCGTCTGCACTGCATAGCATTGGATTTTACCACTATGGAAATTCAATAATTCAAGTTTTTGAATATGTACCTACTTTTGAATTTAATTAATCTTGGAAGTGACCACATTAAAATGCAAATTTTATGCCCAAGTAGCCAAATAAATAAACAAATTTCTGCTTTTTCTTCTTTTATATTTGATCTGACTTGCACACTGTCGCCAAGCATACATTATAATAATATATTAGTCATAAAATTGTCGAGTTTCTATGAAAAACATATCCCAGAATAAGCAAGGATTTACGATTCTTGACCTTTACCCGTCAACGGAGAATTATTCATACAAGGAACTGTTGTGAAGATGAAATCATGTTACAGTAAGCAATTATTATTTTAAGGTTTTCATATTGTCATGAAGGAAAGTATACAGTAGTACATCTATCACAATAGACAGGATCACACTAGCTGGTCAGTTAAATTTAGAATTACATACTGTATCAGTTTTCATTGCTTCAATTTTTTTAAATAATTAAAGTATACACCATTTTTAAACATAAATTATATAATTTCATATGTAACTTTTAAAATTTTGTATATTATTCATTTATTCAATTCCACTCCACCCCATTCATTTTCTTTCTCTCTGAGAAAGAGCAAGTGGATTCGGTATATAGGAAACAAAGCAGAGGATGTGCGAGTTCATACTTTTTATATTTGTAAATTACCCACGACTGTTTGAGTTTTTTAATCGATGATGTAAAAGAAAACCAAGTGAGAAAATGAACACCTCGTTCTCACTTTGCTTTCAATTACATCCTCTTTGGACATTTTCGTCGAGTCTCTGGATCACGGACCGATAACCTCGACCTAAACAGAAACAATATCCCTTCCAGGAAGTCCGCCTCCACTTTACTAAAAAATAATAACTAAACCTTAAAAACACAAGAACTGAAAAAATGGAAAAAGTAGATTTTTTGTCAGATATTTCGTCGTGCCAAAAGCGAAAAAACAAAACTGTCCATCATTTCAAATGCAGTACGTACCATTTTCAAATGCCCATTATCGATCAATGCAAGTGGTATGGATCATCAATGTGATCAATGCGACTCCAGTTTCAATTTTAATCACCAGAGGCCGCCACTTTGTTGGAACGAAAAAGGAACGAAAGTGTTATAAGCCTTGCGATGCTGTTCTGCCATCTGGCGAGTAACGCCTGAATTACAAATTTTCTGAGGTTTTCTTTTTTACGAACCTTTTACATTGTTAAAATTCCTTATCATCTTTTCTAACGAGCATCTTGTTCTATATAGGAACGCTTTTATAGTTGGAATATGGCTAGCATTATTACACAATTTGCGTTGAATATTTTCAAAATCGAAATTTTTGCCATGCTACTTTTTTACACACAAACGTACATCTCGCAAGACAAATTAGGTTGTAAAACGTTTAATAAGATCCAATTAAACGTATTACTTACCGCAATACATTCATCTTGCGATGTCATCGTTCTCTGCAAATTTGTTCTGCTTTCTAACTCTTATTTTCGGTTTCAAAATGTGCTTCTCGTTGCGCGCCAACTGAATCGCAACTGCTACCGTCAGGTTGTAACTACCGCTACTGCACCGCTCCTGACAGCACTCAAGCAATGATCCAAGTTCCATATGTTCGCAAAATGGCCGACGAGTAAGTTTTGCGTTACGTTGAATTTGTGTGTATTTCTATCGCGTTGTAATCGTTTACCTTTTATTTGCATTTCCAGAGAAAGCGGCTGGTGGAATTCCTGGATACAAACTGCCAAAGAAAAGGTTAATTATTATAAAAATCTTGCTGTGTTGGTTACATAAGTTGGTTCTTGGGTTCGTTGTCTTCCCATGCAATATTAGTATTTTGATTATTTTAATATCAAAAGTATTTCGCTCCTTAGTTCATTTCTTCAAGATTTCTTGCAGTGGTATATAAAATATCATGTGATGCAACAGTATGGTTGACCAATTAAATTCTGTCCATGAGAAAATTATGCAGCTGCATGCGTATTTACTTTTTTAATACAATGTTTACACAGGTTAAAACATCATTGTCATTGCATAATAATATGAATAGATTCATATACGAAAAATAAATGTAGAGTTTTGCTAATGGTAGTTTTGCAAATTTCATCTGCTGCAAATTCATGAATGAGGTTATAAATTAAAATGATTATTTAATAATAATGTGTTTAATTTGTACCTTAATTTAACTTTAACAGAGTGCAAGTGTTCTTGAACTGGTCCGGCATGATCTTGCAGAGTTCTCACAAACTGTTCAACAAGAAACTTCCTCCGCTGTTAGCGCTGCCGCATCATCTCTCAAGGAAAAGCTTCGTGTATGTATTGGTATATAGCAGGTCTAAATTATAATTACTCGTTAAATTTAATAGCCGTCAATACCATTTAATTTGGTAGATCGATGACCAAGATTCAACTGCCAACCATATGAAACGTAGCGTTTCTACGTTTCTGGGTTCCGTGTCCACCGCATTCACACCAGTCCGTGAAGTTGAAGATGAAGATGATGTGTGCATCATACAAAACCTGGAACCAGTTGTTATGGACAGATTACAGGTTTTTCCTTAAAAACAAATACAAGAGTACTATTATACGCGACAATGACATTCAATCATTCCTCTTTTGTAATAATGACAGCTTCAGATGCACTTGATTCAGCGTGATCAATCCACTTACCTTGAAGAACCCAGTGAGAACTTAGAGCATTATGAAAAGTGGCTGGAAAGTTTCGATCTGGACAGCAAACAAGATGAGATTCGTGACCTTGTTGTTGCAAACTCAGTCGTTCGGACAATGTATGCCAAATTGGTAGGTGCATGTTGCCGAGCTTGCATTGAGCACAAATAATGGATGAAGTTGTATTAATTGTTAAATTTTACTACAGGTCCCTACTGTCCCCCACATGGTTTTTTGGCACAGGTATTTCTACCGTATCCAGCAATTAACTGATGCTGAAAAGAGACGATTGGATTTAAAAGAAAGAGCTTCACTCACTAAAACTGATGACTGTCTGTCCTGGGATGAAGGTTATGTACTTGTCTATATGTCATCCCATCCACTTCATTTATTAATTTTGCAGAATTAAGCCAGAACTCGCACTTTGTTCTTCAAATTTGTGACTTATTTTTTGCCTCAATATAATCACAGACGAAGATTTCGGCACTCAAGAACTGACACCACAACAGACAGACTTGTTACTGATGGAGTATCAGCAAGAATGTGAACAGAGTGCCAGGTGTGATCAAAAAGATGAAGTGAACACTTGTGAAGCGGTGGACAATGCGATTGAAAGGCAGTCACCAGATAGCAGTGAACTGATTCTGTCGTTGGAATTAGTGCAGGAACAAGAAGATGATACTGTAAATGAAGATTCAGTGGATGGCAATTTACCATTGCTTCCTACAGTTACATGTACAACTGAAGAAGAAGAAAGTAATTTGACAGAAGGAGTAGATGAAAGTCAAGAAGAGTTACCTGCTAGTGTTGAAAAATGTAATCCCGAAGTATTGGATGAGAATGTTGCTGCTGTCGTGTCTGCTGAAGCAGAAGTAAAAAGCAAGTGTTATTTTTTAAATTCATATTACACTATTTGAACGTTTTCTGAACAACTTGAACCACATTTACCAAATGGCTAATTTCCACAAAAATAAGAAAATTATATAATTTATCCATGAAATGCATTGTATACTTACAGGTTCTGAAGACAGTAGCCTTTCCAATGAGGAGGAATGGGAGAAGGATTTTGATATTGGAGATATGGATATTCAGAATGCTTCACAAAGTGGAACCGAGGCCAGTGCAAATGCAATTGATCTGAATGTTGTCAATGTAAGCTATAAATACAAGTAGATAAAGTGTTTTAATGTGATACCTAATTATTTTTATGATTATTTCACAGGCGGAGAATGACTGGGAAAGCTGGGAGTAAAGGATCCAAAGTGGAAATACACGTTTCTAATATTGGCATATGCATTGTTGAACCGGTATATTGCGTCCTTGGTTGAACGTACATACTAGAATATATATATTTCGAATACTATCGAATAGATATTTGTGTTTACATCAGAGCACGATAAATTCCTGGATATTATCAGCATTTTAAAAATGCAAAGGACTTCATGTGCATTGCTTAACATTTTCAGGCCATTGAAGATATATAAGTATTCAAACCTTGTTATGTAACCTTAGAATGTAGTTTCATAAACGGGACAAACGGTCAAATTCATGATGACAGTTGTATACATGACCTCTGTATTATGTAGCTGGAATATGTAAACAGGAGAGTGGAGCAGTCAAAATAGTATTACCATGGAAATTTACATACAACTTTAACATATATTGTGAAAACCACAACGATTTGATGACGGCGCGGTTTTTGTTCAATTGACGCAAGATAATGATAAACAATAAATTATTACCGGTGTATTGAATTACTAAACGATAAAATATCTAATATTTTTAAGAATAAAGAGAAAAGTTTATTATTATACGAATAATAAAATACGTGTGTCTGCAGTTGTGAACTTTTCTTTGGTGGCGATTATGCAATTATGTTTAATATTTTGTGATCAAAACAGTCCAGTACAAAAATAATGGAAGAAAAGTTTGTTTGCAAGTGTGCTTATAATGAACTCGGTGCTTATATGAAACTGATTGGCGTGCGTTTTCGATTGCGTTACAAGTGGGTGGAACAGACTGAGATTACATGCATGCAGCCAAAGCTCATCCCACCCACAATCATTAGCAATTACAAAATAATATCCACGATGATCGGTCGCAATGTTACAAGGTTGTTCCAACACTTAATTTTGTTAAGAGGTTATAAGAAACGAAAAGCTGATTTAGACGAGAATAACGGGGATGATAATATACGTACATATAACGATAAAGAGGATGCTGTTCCAAAAAGTACATTTGTATTACATTAACTGGACCTGGTTTGAATCTACACTTCCAACCGTTGTACCATCCTACGGAACCAGGTAAAGCGCATAGTGCGAGACCTGTTGTGATTGGAATACGACCAAGTGCAGGGCATTTCCGGAGTTTTTACAAGAAACCATCTATGTACCTGGCGGTACGAATGCAATTAATGGTCGCACTTTGGAATCTTGGTTGCAAAGTAATATTATTGCAGTACTGTGGAGTAAAATGTAATTGCGCTACGTTTTAGGAAACGGCTCATGCTGGAAAACATGGCCGATATACTTAAATTGATATGTCGGGGACTGGCGCGCATGCTGTACATGCAACTGGCGGACAGCATTAGTGCAATTCTCGAGCTAAGACAGGGAAAATAAACTCAGGAATACTGAAAGCACCATGCGAGCTTCAACTTGTGAACTCCAACAAGGTAAAACAGGGATATTCCTCCTAATGAAAGGTGGTGGGTGTCTGGGCTGGTGCGGTTGGCCTGGGTGCGCGCAAGGATCGAAGAGCTCGCGCTGCATGTTCACGTGAAACTTATATAATCACGTTCAGCTGATCCTGGAATGTACATAACAGAGTTGAGTACACTGCTTGGAAAATGCAAAAACCTCAATTTAAACGCAGATGTGTGCAGGAAATTCTTGTGCATCTCCCACAATGTATCTGAAATCGGATGTAAACCTCCATTTAATATTGTACCCATCAAGTGAAATATTCCAGGAAATGCATTACCTGCAGTCAGCCTATTGCACATGCACCAGAAGCGCAGCAGGCCCAGACATATCAATTTAGCATGCAGCCACATATGTTGTCCAGCATCGGCCATTCCTTAAAAGATAGCACCATGCATTTACATTTTACTCCACAGTATTCCCTAAACACGGATTATCCAACTATGCATTTCATAGTACTTTGCAATGGAGATTCCACACAGCGCAGTACGGATTTCATACCACCAAGTACATACTACATAGTCAGTTTCTTAGAAAACTCCGAAAATCCCGCACTTCGTCGTATCTCATCCCATCAGGTCTCGTTCACTATGCGCTTTTCCCAGTTCTGTATAGGTTGGAAATTCAGATTCAAACCAGGTATAACCTCACCTGTCAGGCATACGCTCGTGTAGTTGTACCAACGCAAATGGTCAAACGAGCTAGGCACAAGTTCACTAGAATTTATACGAAGTTGCGATACTACAACTAATTTGCATAAGCACCCGTTTTGTTTCTTACAGATTTCGCAATAGAGTTCACTCTGTACCAGATTCGAGGAAGGGAAGGGTGTGGTGCGAATTGATAAACAGTCGATAATTTATTCAACAAGTTATAACATTGTATACATATGGAAGCCACACGTTTTAGCTGTATATAAAACAACAAGAAACAAGTCTCGATCTCAAGCCTTAATTATCTCTAATTTAATAGATTATGGTGTTCCAAGAATCAGCAAATGGTTGTAGGTGTGAGTACAGACAAGAAGTTTCATTAGAGCACACACACATGCAAGAAAATTGGTGAATTAATTAATGTTCTGAGTAGTATAAGGGGGCCATTGGGTGTTGAAAGGATGCCGCCGACCAATCAGAAGCAGGCACCGCCCCCTTGACCTA
>JAQFZQ010002480.1:0-13743 GCA_034696005.1 Glomeris marginata | reverse complement strand
ATCGTTTTTATGACATTGTTTACATAAAGGGGGGACTTTTCAGGGTACGTTACAAAACCGTGTCAGTTCACCTTTAATTAGTATTTTGCTCCGAGCAAATTAGAAGAGGAACACCCAGCAGTAACAGTTTGAATCTATATCTCTCGGGGAACTTCGGATGGCAATCAATCGTAACACGATAGTCTTTGTGGATATTGACAGCATTTGGTTTTGATAAATGAATACAGTGTAAGAGATGCTCACTTCTCTTTGTCCTCGCTCTCCAACACTTGCTTGTCAGGTATCCTGAAGCAGAACATTAGTAAGAGGCCGAGGATGGAAGCCGCCAACAGTACGGAGAACACGATGGTCCTGCTCCGATCCGAGATGGTCTCTTCTCCTAAAAATTGAAAGTACACGAACAAGTTCCCAAACAGCATGCTGAAATAAACAAAACGTTTTCGTTTCACATCATATTAACAAAATAAACCCAAAGTATGAAAAATGCACGTTAGGTATACGCGCGCGTACCTGCATTGAAGAAGTGCCCAAAAGACTCCGCTGTTTCTTCCGATCGTTTCCGAAGTGGAATTAACCGTCAGGAAATTCCCCTGACCTGTCCATATACCTGGGAAACGAAAAGGAGGGAACATTAAAAAATGAGATTGTAGTACTGCGTAAAGAGTTGCATGATCAGAAATTTTACGTACACGCTGCTCCGAATCCCATTATTGCCGAACACAGGTACAAGGCCCATGTTGTGGGTTGAAGGAACTGGCCTATGAAAAGACTGGGAAAAATATATGTTTTGGTTTTACTATACGTAGTAATTAATATGCATACCTAATTGGTTTCGGTTTAGTATGATACTCACGAATAAGTTGCCGCACCGATGATCATCGCGTACTTGGAACCTACAATTGCTATCACGGATGGTGATAACCAATTGGCCAGTGCAAAAACTATGTAGATGATGGCCAAACTGTGGAAAATTTGTCATATTTAATAATTCGGTTGAAATAACAATAAGACATTTTATACCTTATGTAGCCATCACCGTTGAAACTTGGGTCTTGCTGGTGGACACTGTTCAGAACCAATGTCTATATTCAGAAAAAGGGAAAACAATGTTGGAATTTACATCAAAATACAGAAATGCGAATACTTTTTGCTTGCTTTTTGATTAGGGTCATGAATTTTGAATTAAACAAGTATGCAGTATTATGTAACATAGGTATAGGGCTATTGTTAAAAATGCAGAACAAATTTTTTTGAACATAATTATAACGAGATGACTTGAATGTTTTCTAATATGCAAATTATTACAAGTAGGTCAAGAATTATTGAAAAAGTAAACAAATTACCATATAATCAGAAATACTATGTATGCAAATTTTATAGACATAATATTGCGTAATTTTAACATTTAATATGTTAGCAGTCACTTTTAGAATAACAAATTAAATTGGGGATGTTATAATTGTTTGTATAATATAATATAGTACTGTAGATAAGTAATATTCCGTAAAACATTGTAATTATAAATGTAATTATAACAATTAAACTCGGGTGATATATTTATTCAGTGACATATAGTCTATATAAAATTGATACCATAATAATTCCGTGAATTCCGATAAAATTTGACACTTGTCAATCACTTAAGTATTTTATCTTTTGTTTTATTGTTTTTTTTTAGTAATAAAAAGCTAAACGTAAGTTGGGGAAAATAAAATGGCAATTTAAGTTCCACTATACCTGTAATTTATTTATATTTTTTGCAATTACGATTCCCTATATACACAACTAGTTTGTCTTGTCTTTCTAGGTTAATTTGGAGATTAAGCGTGTAAGCAAAGGGTTAACATGTATAGGTAGAAATTGGGACACTTCCTTTGAATAATTTTTTCATTTACAAATTTTTCTAAGAAATGTCTCTGAATTTCCGGCCAAATTGGTTAATTCACTAGTAATACAATTAGTACTGTATGCATGACGTCCAAACACCTTGTGAAACTTGTTTTACAAAATATAATACCGGATTTAAATTGCTATTTGCTGAATCACAAGTCTTATATTGTTACGTTTTTCAGATAGTACTGCTACAAATAGATACGGAAGTTTTTGAGGACACTTTTTACTTTTTAATAATTAACTGAGGCTGCATGCTATTATAATTTAGGCCTATCTGAAAGGTCAAGTTTGCAGTGTTACACATACATTTTTTGATTGGTGTAAAAATGTTATTCGGTCGTCGAACCGACCTATTTCAACCGACTTTTAATATTGATAAAATCGCCGGTTTCTTTTTCATTAATTATTGTTTGTTGTGTTGGCCATTTCATATCTTATTTGGGCAACTGTCCAAGAAATGTGGAAATCTTAGAAAATAGGCCTGTGTATAAACCTAACAATTAATGTTGCCATATACAGCAACTAGCAAATTATGCAACTTTTATTATAGTAGACCTATTAAAATGGAAGAAAACTGCATTGTGGCAAACTATGACATAAATCCATGTTATATTAATTATAAGAAATGTTATTTAGTTATTTGTACATGTCACATGACAGTAAAACTATTTTTTAAACTGAGATAAGCATGTAATTGAACTCGGTCACGTAAATAATTCAATTCTTTGATAATGTTATCATTGCAGGGCCTACAATAATAATTATATTAATCAAATAAATTCATTTACATCTTTTAGATATGTATACCAGATGTCGGTTCCCTCTTATTTCATTGCCATGCCAACACAGACGCAGCCATAGATCATTCAACTCCCCATTTTTTATTTAAAACCCCCTCTGTGCAACTTTATTGCATGAACCCGATTGCCACGCAATATTCTGTCGCAGTTTCCCATCATAACGTACGAGTGACGTCACTGTCTCTTGCGTTTGCAATCGATGCGTGCAAGAAAGTTGCAGATGTGAAAAATTTTCGTCTGCTCAACATCTGAATTATTCTTTATTTGTATAAAATAGCTTTTACGCAGTAAGTTCATAATTTAATAACCTGTTTAACCAAAAATAAACCACTCCAAATATAGAAATAATTTGACACGCTTAATTTCTAGGCTGATAAATTTAGTTGTTTCCAAACTTTGTGGACATTCTGTTCTATATTTTAAAGGGCCAAGTGTATTGTCATTATCAATCGATAACCGATTAATAGACGACCGTCCTCAATTTGTTGGTTAGCCTCATTATATACAGATGCGTATTGATTGAAGCCCCGACAGTGACGTCACTAAACGGCGCATGACGTCACTGGTAGGAATCCGTAAATACGATCAATATGGTATTTGAATATTACCTGTATCATGCTGCACGAATTAAATGCTGTGAAAATAAGCATGAATGAAAATCCAAGGATGAGTATGTTGACGAATTTCTTGTCCCATTTGATGGCCATAATTTTCCTTGGATTTCGCTGCGATCAGATTTATCGTAAAATTTAAGAAAAAAAATAATAACTTCAATTTCTGTTCACAGGATCTGTTGCGTTTCGATGAATGGTGACCGTCTTTCGTCGTCTTGATATTTATTGAAACTACATTGACAAGCAACACAACAACTTCCAGATACGACTACATCGACGTCACGTGATGCAAGCTCCGCCCCCCCAGTTCATGGAGGCCGTGAAATAAATACCTACTCAAGGTAAGAATTCGTCTGCAGCCAGTGGCGCCATCTACCGCTTTCCGCCTCAACTGATTTCGCATGTTGTGCGCAATTGTCGAAAACAACACGTTTATTGAGGCAAGGTTGCTTAATTGAGGCAATAATACCAGCCTTGATTGTTATGTCAGGGAAGCTACGATTATAGTGCTATTATATTTATTTTTTTTTTAAAAACTCTGGAAAAGGGAAGTGGTTTTGTCATTATGCTAGTAGATGGCGCTGCGATGCAACGTGATATTTTCTGTCAAGAGATTTGACGATTATATTCCAATCCCATCCATTATTTTTTTAATATTATAATCAGTTTTATTGTCATTGTAACCAGTTTTACGTCAGCATCGGCAGAGGAAGAAAAATTTCCTGTTGATGACTGATTTCGCTATTGTGAGAATCGACCAATCGCTGGTCATCTCCAGTTTCAGCTCGGTCGTAATTGGCGAATCGTTTTCCCGCGCTTGAATCCGACGAATCGGAGCACCCCGGTGGGGTTACAAAGCGCGAAGCATCGAGTGGCGCCGGCTGTTGCTGCGTTGTGGAACGTTTTCGAGAATCTCCGCCATTTTTGCATTGTGATCACCGCGTGAGGTGGAACGTTGAAGTCGGTGGAAAATTGCGCGATACGACGATATGAGCTACGGCCGAGGCCCGCCAAAGATAGAAGGTATGACGTCGCTGAAAGTGGACAACTTAACGTACCGGACAACGCCGGAGGATTTGCGCCGAGTTTTCGAGAAATATGGCGACGTCGGAGACGTTTACATCCCCAGAGATAGGTTTAGCCGCGAGAGTCGAGGCTTCGCTTTCGTCAGATTCTACGACAAACGCGATGCTGAGGACGCGATGGAGGCGATGGATGGACACATCTTGGACGGAAGGGAGCTGAGAGTGCAGATGGCCCGTTACGGCAGACCAGCCGACCCGTACAGAAGGGGACCTTCACGTAGCAGTCGCTATGGGTCCAGCAGGTCATCCAGGCGACGATCCAGGTTTTTATACTTTTCCACGTCAACCATATAATATAAAATGAGCTAACAAACCCAAACAAACCTGTGCAAACATCAACAAATGTTTTACATCCGCCATTTTCAATTTCATCAATTTTCCAGTTTGGAGAAATCATGGACAACGATCACAATCTCAACACATTAACCTTCATAATTATTACCATTTCTATTTATATACAGGCTATTTCACTGAAGCCTAATAAAGTCATAGCAGATTGTGCAAACTTGTGCGCATCAATGATTCAATAATAATTATTTCAAGGTCAAAGCTGCTTTCAATTTAACCTTCACGTGATTTCGCTAATTTAAAATTTAAAAGACAACATCTGCCACAAAAAGCAAAGCATTTTCCAACAAAAATCACATTTCAGGAACGTAATCAACATTTATAATGAGTGCATTATGAAATTAGTTGCTGCAAAGGCGACATTTGGGTTAATGGAAAATGGGGAACTCATTTATAGTAAACAGTCATTTGTATTTGACCTTTTTAGGTAACATAATTCCCTATTTTGTTGTTTTATGTGCCACTGTCCAGATGTTTGTGTTTTAAACAATGCCCGGTTTTGATAACAATATAATTATTGTCGAATTGCAGATCAAGGTCCAGGTCCAAGCACAGGAGATCGTACTCTAGGTCCGGAAGTCGATCCAGAAGCCGATCCCGGAGACGGTCGAGGAGCAGGAGCCACTCGAGGTCCAGGAGCCGGAGTGCCAGCAAGAGCAGGAGCCGTTCACCCAGAAGCAGATCGAAGGCGGACACCAAGGGCCGCAGCGCCAGCAAGAGCCGAAGCCGCTCTCCCCGCAACCGCGAGAAGACGGAGAGAAGCCGCAGCAAGTCCAAGTCCCCCAGCAACCACCGCAGCGACCGGAGCAAAAGCCGCAGCAAGAGTAAAAGCAAGAGCCGTAGCAAGAGCAACAGCATGGAGCGCAACGGGAACGGCAGCGATAGCGGCAACTGCAAGAAGAGCAAGTCCAAGAGCCACTCGCGGTCCAGGTCCAAGTCGACCGGCTGAGATAACTGCGCGGGAGCCGTGGACCTTGCCGGACGTCACCGCTAGTACGGCGTCTCGGGCGAGAGCCTGACATGCGTAGGACTGCGGATGGCGCAACCAGGTTAAGTGTCCGCCAGTTCTGTTGTGTGCTCCTCCGGTCTTGTTAGTCTAGGTG
Organism: Glomeris marginata; assembly: GCA_034696005.1. Lineage (NCBI taxonomy): Eukaryota > Metazoa > Arthropoda > Diplopoda > Glomerida > Glomeridae > Glomeris > Glomeris marginata. The sequence goes on along the minus strand of JAQFZQ010002480.1, from coordinate 7,900 downwards.
ATGTGGCGTCCATTTTCTTGATCTTAATACCCCCAGAAAGAACCCTTCCATCCCGTCCCCAACTCCGCTACTTGTCGGTCAACGGAGAAACCTTCCCGTCTATCTACCATCAGATCCTTGCTTGAAATGGAAAGAATATTCACTTTTTCCATGACTAGAAGCTGAATGATTTCAGCTAGTACATGCAACTTCATACAACACTGATAAGTTTATTAGTATTTCAATGTTTGAAGGTCTTCTCCAATAAGCGACATGATCCAACAACCCCCCTTTCCCCCCCCACCTTATACATTTAGCACATATAATTTGTTTGCATTTTCCAGCACACTAACTTTCTTTGAGATTCAGTACGGGGTACCACGTGCCGTAAGAGTACAAAGAGTTATTACGCAGTGCGTTCTTAGTTTTCAAGTTTTTATCTCTTGTCCATGTTACGTGCGAGATGGTTCGTACGCCAGCTTTTGAAATGTAGCCGGTAACTTTTATATTATAGCTCTTGTGACGTTATAGTTGGAGAATAACTAATAATGAATGCTCCCAGTTGGGATTTTACGCCATGATCTGCGGTCGAATCTAAAACGCCAATCTCCATACGTTTCGTTGTGGCGGCGCGACACGCGTGCCGATACTTAGCGATGTACAGTATGCCTCTCTGATCTGGCATTGTTTTTCTGTATTTCCTTGTGACTGCAGGAGAATTGCGGTGTGCTGTTGTAAGCTGTTGTGTTGCTGTAAATTGGTGCTGATCGGCGAAGCAGAGTAGTGGTGGCGCTTGAGCTGAGCCGAGCGGAGAGATTGGTGTGTCGCAGTTTGCAGTGGGAACCGATTTGCCGTAGTAGCTGATTGCAGTCGGCCTGATGCCATTTCGGGGTTGAGACCCAGACCACTTGGCCACGTTTCTCTGGTTTTTGCATTGGGCACTCGTAAATAGTCAACAAAATCTTTGTCCATTCATTGCCAACAGCGATTGACTTCTTTCAAAACACGGGGTACCCACTGGTCAGGGAAAATACGAATCTAACGTACAAGGGTGTCCCTACTGTCATGGACACACTAGCTTAAAATGTAAAAAGCTGTGGAATTTTTTAATTGGTAATGGAAAAATGGAAATTTTTAATACTTCAAATTCCCAATTTGTTCGCAATATTTTGTTAAAGTTGTTGAGTGTTAAGTTACAATTTGGAAGAATTAAGGTAATGGAAAATTTTCTTAGTTGTAGACACCCTGTAATTTCTCAATTTCTGTAGGCGTGTCTTATTGCCAATATGGAGGCCGTGTTGTGGATAATTGTGCATCCTGATTGCCTGTTGTAGATATCCACAACAAGGACGCCATTTTATTTTACTGTAATTTGAGATTTTCATAATACTGTATTACAATTATCATTGAATCGATAGCAAAACTGTCCCAACAATACAATTAAAAATGGGGATACCAATTGACACTTTAACAACACATTAGTGTTTAATGGTTTCACATATACAGTGGGTATCCTGTTGCGCAATACAAAATGTTCTTCCATTTAAAATTGGGAATGGAATGTGGCCCCATTTTGTAGAAAAGTACAACGTGATATTGTGGCAAATTTCTTTTCTAAAATACGCCAGAAGGCAGTTCATTTTTGGGTTGGTATTTTCAGTAAAGTTACCTTGATAACAATTTTAAAGGGATATTTCATGGTTGGGGGGTTTAAACTGAGGGAAAGTGGCACCGGTTGCAACTGATGACAGTGTGAGCTGCGTGGACCATGTACCTTACCAGTTTTTCTTGCAGGCGCAGCCCGTTTGCAGAAATTTAGTTTGCATCGCCACCGTTCAGCTGGCTACAATTGTGCCGTGTTGAATGGTAAGATATTGATTTCCAGGTCTACCTGCAGACTTCCAACTGTACGATGCTGATGTATTTCGTGTGACTAGGCTAGATGGTTCAAAGCACTAATAAATAACTGGTTGTCTTGGAAGTTTGTCTCGGCGTAAATAATTCACAGGTTACAGCCAACGTAAAAGAATATGTTTATTAAATGGACTGATGAAGGAAAAGATTCATTGCACAGTGGTGTTAACACCTAAAAGTCCTAGCTGTTGGTTAAATGACTCAGGGTACCAGGCTGGAGACTCAAATTAATCGAGTCCAAGTAGTGTAAGTATCTGTTGAATAGAGAAAGCGTTTTTGTTGATATTTTCGTTTTTTTTTTTTAATTTAATTTATTAGTTACTTGCCTTCCTCCTCCCCTTTTCTTGTTGGACACGTGACGTATCCCTTCAGCTCTGCAGATCACTTTCAACCAAGGCATGTAATCGAGATCCAGAGCATGCGATGCCTGCAACGAGCACTGCTTCACCACGGCACCAACATCTTTCCTGGCCTTGGAGATTTGTCTGATCAAAAAGGTATATAAAGTTGGTTACATTTTAGCATACAAAGGTACAGTCGAGCCTCTATAACTGAAAATCCAAGAGAAATAGGGAAAACTGTTATTTAAAATTTATTTAAGTTGTACTTAAAAATAGATTAAATGTCGCCACTATAAATAATGCAATGACTTGTAGTAACAGTTTATACTCCCTGAACTTGCAAAAACTGGAAACAGGGTTTGCTCCATAGACTTGCATGTTATACTCCGCATAATTCGTCTGAAATTTTTAGGTTCAATGACTGATCATTTATATAAAATTTCAGTTATCGAGGTTTGACTATTTGTGGATGTCATAATTGACAGCATTCTGACTAATAAAACTCCATAACCTAAGTTTCACTGAAGCAATTGAGTTATTTGTAAACCTGTTCTCGGACAACACTGTGCCAAACGAAGGCCACATCTACTCAATTGCTTTAGTGAACCGCAATTTATATTACGTCTGAAGCGTGTCCCTCGTCCATTGCATGTGGACACCACCATCATGCGATTCTGCGCTGTCACGCTGAAGCTTTGAAAAATTCTCCCAATTCAAAGTTCTTAAATATGCACTGATATCTTGTCCGCAGGCCTTCGTGCACCAGCTTTCGGAGTCGTCGTAGACCGCGACGTCGCTCGTTCCGGGTCTTACGAAATCCCTCGATGCGTTCGTCGCCACGTCCGGCGTTTGGCGGAGCGCTTGCCACTGGATCACATCCAATGCCGACGCACGGTCCGCGAACTCCGACAGCAGCGTCGAAGACGCTGCCGAACGCTTGCCATCAACGCGCACAGTATCACCAGGTGATGTATTGTTCGTGCCGTCCTGATCCAAAACGTGCTTGCTTGGCCCCATCGTGAAATTAATACCGCTGCTCCAGCAAACACCAACGATATTATCGGTGACCTGTCGAATGAAATGGTAACCGTGTATAGCGAGTGGCGATACCCGCTGTTCCAAACCACGTACCTTGCCGGTCGTCAGAGTTAATATCCGCCCCGTCTGTAAGGTGGCATCGCGAGGAAGATCCCAGCGCGTGGCATCTTCCGCAGGAGTATCCTTGCAAGTATCTGTCGGAGGTGACTGTACAGCCTGCTGTTTGGTCGGTCTCTTGCGTCTCCTTTGCGAGTTGCCAGCAGGTTCTTTGACGACCGTTGCTTCGGCGATTTGGGGCTTCGTCGCGGACATGTATCTGTACTGCAAGGCGAGGATGGCGTGGCGGATGTCTATCTTCCAAGGTGGCGTCGTGGACATCAGCTCCTCGGCCGGCACGTGAAGTCCTTCCGCCAAAGACATGAGTTGCATGTGAAGGATGACCAAGTCCTACGGATAAACCTCGCTTGTTAGCGGAGTCGGGATATTGCAATTTCAACGGAGACTTTACCCAGTTTGGAACTTCAAATCGGATTTCTTCGTGTATTGCTGATAATCTGTTGGCGATGACAAATCGTTGATCTGCAAAACACAACAAATGAAGCATGTGCCGTGCAATTGGCATTAGGAGCATCAGCAACGGCAACTTACCGCTTGTCGTCATTATTATTGGCCTTTTGCTAATGTCGATGAAGGAATTTACTGCATTTATGAAACCTTCGTCCTCCTCGAAGACAATGTCAACCTAAAAATTGCGGGAATATTGATGAACAAGTGGGAAGAACAATAACAGATAACAAATTGAACTGACATCCTTGAACAGAATTAACGATCCCATGGGGTATTTCTTCTTCAAGTTGCCTGCAAAATAATCACACATTTTTCAAGATGCCCCATTAGATGGATATCACAGCTCATATTTACTTTTGTCCTGCTGCTGGGAGTTTGCCGGTTTATTGTTAACCTTTTGGAAATAGTTTGCGATTCCTAAAATGCAAAAAAATCAACATTTCACTGATGCTCAAAATAATAGCGGGGACAGTAGAACAACAGTGACCTTGGTGATCGCAAGATGGACCGTTGTTGACACTATGAGACTGAGTGGCTTCTTGAAGCTGGCTGAGAACTTGCTTCCCCGCACGCTTCGAAGAAGCATTCACCTCTATAACCTGGAAAGTAACCATTCACACATCAGCACTCTGTAAACATCTAGTCATAATGGTGGAAATCATCTGTGCCATCACTTCAAATCCAATTTCATTGGCTAAAGCGTAAACGGTTGCCGTTTTCCCAATGCCGGTTGGTCCGACCAGAAGCTGGGCGTGACAGAACTCGTCCGCGACGTAGTCCTCGTCCGTGGCGGAGTCTACGCAGAAGAATATGAGAAGAGCATGTGGAAGATGAAGACTGTAGCGTAAAGTGATTTCATTTTACCGGTGCGTTTGCGCTTGGGCACCCGTACTGCAGGGTCATCTTGCCGGGGCTTTTGCTTCCAGTGATGCAACCACGACCTCAGTTCTTGCACCGCTCTGTCGTTACCGATGATGTCTATCGCACCTTCCGGTTGGAATTTCTCGGTCCACATCAGTGAAGACTCATCTGAGAAAACAACAAAATACCTTATTGTTTTAAAGTTCCAGGGTTGTGTTTTTTTGAAAGCCGCTGGAAAATTACCACCGGTACTTGACGAATTGCTGGAAACTTCGTCGGCGTGCTGGTTATTGAGATCGGTGACATTTACCGAGTTCCTCTTGGAGTTTGGTCTTGCGGTTCCTGCAATTGTTGTTCAAAGTTATCCTGGAGGTGAATTAGGAGTTTAACTTGCTACTCTGAACATGTATACCTCTTCTAGATCTCTTTCCCCGTGCGGCCACTTTCCCTTTATTGTTCGCCACCGCTATCCTGTCGACTTCTTCCGTGACGCTATTAGCATCTACGAAACGTAGTGATACAGTCAACTACGCATCACAACATTGGAAAACGAACATATTGCCGGATGTATTTTACTTTGGGAATTTTGCGAAACCCTTGTCCGGTGTTGATAGCGTTCAAACATTTTCACGATCGCTAACTTGGGATGCTCCTGCTGCAAAGTGGTCAAGACTTGCTGCTGGTCAAACGGCTGCAAACGACAAAACCAAATCACCAGCTGAGAACTACGTGAGCACTTACAAAACTTACAAAATATACCAGTTTTACGGTACCTTTGTTGGTTGGGGTTGCCACCTTTCCGATCTCTTGCATTGTGTGAACGAACCCAGTTCGAGTTTCCCGGCAATAGTTGGAATCGACGTTAAAGTGGTTTTTAAATGCGCCATTTCGGGTTTCGGTAACGTCCACTGGATGTCGTCGGTGAGTTGCCTAACGTGGCTTACGGTCGGAAAGTTTGCGCTGTCCCTGATGAATTCCTCCAACACTGCGTTGGCGGCGTCCGTCTGGCGGCGCAACTTTTCCGGGATTCCGCTCTGCAAGAAACTCACTCGAGCTTCGTCCACCTGTGCAACTTCTGGCTTCGGATCGGTCAATACATCTTTTACTTCTTCTTTTACGCAGACAATATCCTGAAAAAGCAGTTCGGTTAGTGCGGGGTCTTCAACGGTGCGCAATAGCGAGAATGGACAATATTGGTAAACCTGCGCTTCGAGATCATCGACCGGGTCCTTCACCGTATCGTCATGGTCCTTGCTCACGCGGGTGATCCTTAACCGAGGGCACTTGAAATCGGAGCGTTCCTCGATGATGGTCGAAGTGTACACTTCGTTGGTGTTCTCGTGCTCGGCCAAGGTTTGCGCAACTTCGCTCTGGCTCTTGGAACGCTTCTTCTTCTTGTGTTTCGAGCTGCGCGGTGACTTGGTCGGCTCTTCTTCCGGAGGGACGAAGAACTGCTCGAAAGAATCTCTCTTGTGCCTCAATCTCATCGGGTGCTGGGACTCTAACACGTCCACTTTGCACAAGTTCCTCCTAGCTTTCCTGTCAAACATTTCCAACAACATCTCCTGTTGAAGGGCGTCAAAGGAGTTCCTCAGCATGGTGCAAGCCCTCTTCGGCCTAGATGAAGTCAAATCGGACAGCTTGACCTTGCCGTGAGACGGCCTTTTCGCCTTTCCTTCACTCTGCGGCTCTTCGGAGATGGGTTTGAAGTAGCCGGTGATCACGGACACTGGGGCGGTCTTCTGTACCTGTTCGGTGATGGCGGTCTCCTCGACCGGGGCCTTGGCGTTGCCGCAAGCGTCGTTCTTGGTCTCTTTGCTTATCTGCTGCTGCTTGAGGAACTCGCTGTACTCGATGATGGTCACTTCCTCGGCATCGTCGCTGATGTCCAGGATGTCGTATACGGAATCCTTGTCGGGACCTTCGCTGCTTCCCCGCGACACTTTAGGCTTCTTGGCGTTGCGGGCTGCGGGTTTTACTCGGCGGCGACTTCGGGTAACCCTTGGGACAGTTTTAGATTTCTTTCTTGCTTTCGGTGCAATCTTCTCCTTTTGCTTCGCGGTGCCCAGTGCGCTAAAAGTTGCGGTGGTTTTCACGTGCTCTGCGTTACGTAAATCCCGGTGTTTAATATTTGCTTGTAACTTTTTTATAAATTGATTACAGGATGGGCATAAAGTTTCCATATTGTAAACTTTGTATTAGCAAATGCAACCACTTTTTTTAACTGACAATTCATAATAACAATTTTTACAGTCATTTGGCAACATTTCAATGGGAAATATCAAATTACATTTTTATCACTGTATTTATTAACTTTTTACTTGTATTTATATGTAACCCATCCTGTAATTTCTTTTTCACGGCTTACCAGCACATTCGTCACTGTTAGTTTTACCAAGGCTTTTAAAGAATTTCATTATGCCAGGTGCCTCTGTGTTTTTCTTCTAAATACAGAAAATATTGCAAAAGTTCAAAATGATGATGATGATGACGCCGGCTGACATTTTCATCAACATCAATCTGTGTTATTATGGCTACTTACGGGTGCATTTTGCGAATCATCTGCTGGCGAAGGCGACGACATGATTTTTTCTCCGATCGACTTTTAAAACTCTCGCTTGGTCACACGATTAAAAACGGCATCGGAGACTTTCAGCTGCGATCCAGCGCCGAAACGGGAAATCTGAAGCGGACAAAACGCCATGGCTCAAAACGCGGTGGAAAAGCGACACCAGCGCAACATTCTCGCGTTCTGTATTCGTTGCGCGCAACACCCGGTCACGTGACACGCAGGCGTAACGCGTATCACGTGACCTAACATTGCGCGCCTCGCTAAACCGGAGCAAGTTGCGCACAACCGATCCAGCTCAATTTCTCTAATTTTTCGATATTATCCTCGTCCGATTTAGTGATCTATGCTTACTGTTACAATGGATGCCAGGTATTCCCAGTTCTTCCCATCGTTTTTTAAAGTCCCGATGGCAAGCGAGTGTAGACAAATTTCGTCGCTTTCAACACGAACCGGGGGAATTAAAAATACGGCGGGAAATTGAGAAGCGTTGAAATGCGATTGCGATGAGTTTCGCGTCTCATTTCGCGATCTTCTTCGCGTAATTTCGCCTCGTCGCCGTTGACATATGGACATAAACTTTTAAAAATCACGCAAACCAGTTGTTAAATATAGCTGCGCAGACGGGCCG
>JAQFZQ010002479.1:0-13748 GCA_034696005.1 Glomeris marginata | reverse complement strand
AATTTGATCCCTTGACAATTTCCTGTTCTGTAATTTGACACCATGCATGATAAGATAGATAAGGAATAACCCCTAGGCAAGAATGTCTTTGCAATTCCTGGTCATATAGGGTTATGTTGTGACGTCATCGACCAGTTGACTTCATGTTGGCTGCCGAAATTTCCCCGGATTGGCGCTTATCAACCCAGCACTGTACTACTGTATAAATTTAATTCTGCCTGTCATTGCCTGTGTAAGTTTTGCATACTAGTAGTACAGTGCCCTACATTCATTTTCTATGCATTTTGAAATATGTTGACCACCTGTTAAAGTTGGAATTAATTTTTTTGTTAACATACACAAGTTTTACTTTGTACTATAGGGAATAGCTAACTTTAAACTACATGTATGTAGACAAATGTCACAGTTGATATCAGTTTTTTGGAGTAGAAAAAACAAACAGTTTGGGCGAAATATTTTTTGTTATGTATTAAGATGAGCTGATAGGGAATGATGCGAGTTGCACGTTCAAATTTGATTGTAAACTTTTTGTTTTTATTGTTGTCTTATCTGAATGTGCACATTGAAGCCTTGTTTGTCGTTTTCTTTCTTGTGCCAGCTCTTCTTTCCAGATACTGTATCTTGCTGATTTTGTCAAGGAAAACGTAACATGCCATGCGTGTTATCGTTTCTGCTTACGGATCTTAGCATTTCCTCCTTTATACTACTACTACAAACAACATCTTTTTCTTTCTTTCCTCTTTTCTCTATACATACCATTCCTTGACAACAAAAAACCAAAAGACAAAACATAAGCGAACTTTGTAAAATTGCCATATGAAAAATAGTTCCGCATTTAGATCTGCTGTTTTTACAACTTTGAAATCTCAAAAATCCTCTACTTCTTTTTCTTTCTAACTCGGCAAAACATATACATGTATCATCTGTATTGCGCATTCTGCGTTTTGAATTGCAAAAGCCTTATTGCCAACCTTGCATGAATATACAATCTTGAAAAGAATGCAAACGCAATCTCAGTATTTTTAAATTTTCTTCAAATTGTGATTGTTGTTCGTTCGCTTTAAACAAAAGAAAACTGTAATTGCATATACTGGAATTGATATTTCTGCACGTGACAGGAGTTGCAAGTTATATTTTTACAGAAAATGTAACCCATACGTATACATACTTGAAGAAATACAAATGCATTTTATTCATACTTATAAATTATATTTGCATGTGCATGTCAATATTAAAGAGAAATACTGGATATTATTTTACTAAAAGTTTAAACTAATACTATTTGTTGTCATTAATATTACATCTCCAAGAAAACGAGCAATAATGTGATCTGAGTAAAACAATAAGTGTGATTATTTTTACTTTCCATAATGTTAAATTTGAATAGCTAAATTTCAGTGTGACTGTTTATTATCACTTAAAGATATTGTTCTAGAATAAAAAATTTATATTTCATCTATGAAATGTGTCTGGAATATGTTCACTTATGTTACATATACTATAGGCCTACATATATTCATGACACATTATCGTTTTATGCTGGAGTGCCTTTATTATTCCTTAAATATATGTATATAAATATACAAAGCATTTCTTTCTTATTTTCTGTTATTATTATATGATATTTCTTTACATGTGGTATAGTGCAATTTTAGAGAACTGTGACCATGCTCTAAATGCACAGTTCCTGGAGACATGCTCTTGCATATACTAGTATATGCTAAATATTCAAGCAATAATATTTTTTGCTTTTTGCATAAATTGCAAGAAAATAGGATTCACCTGCAAATAAATGGAAATTTGAATTTCGCTATATATGCATTTTCAGTTCGTCATTTGTATTCTGCACCTAACCTTACAAATAACCAAAGGCACTATAGGCAAGTTGTAACTTACGTACACTTAGTCTTGTTCACATTGGTTCACCCATAAAATTACAGGTTATTTGTATGTGCCCTAAACGGTGTCTACACATGACAAGATTTAAGATGCAGCATTGCAACATGTTCAACAGTAGCTGCAAAGTGTATTGCAACCTGTGGCTGAGATTATAGGACCCATAAAATGGGGCACCATCGTTTATATCTCCCAGTAGCACCCCTATTTTACTGAACTATATACCAATGACCATAAATGCTCCGACCCTCCAGCTCCAATTTGCTGCTATGACTATATATATTTTGTCATCTATAAAGTTGTTGGGGTTGTTTTGTAAGCAAATATATTTTCAGTGGTATGTACCAGATCCAGGAGAAATTAAAGCATCTCAATTCTTGTCATCAAGTGATATATACAGTGTGTGAAAATTGGTGTAGATAACATTGTCCAGGAAAGGCCAATTACAATGAACATGAGCAGTTACATGTGTTACTTTTACTGACACTGCATGCAAGCATTGCATAAGATAAATATTGGAACTAACTTATTTTGGTTGTGTATACAGTAATCAGTCAAAGAAAATAAGATTCTGTATACGAAATATATGATGCAGTTTTAATTGAATTAAAGCTACGCTGAGTTGTGACTTTTATCCATGGACACAACAAGTAACATCTTGAAAAGATTGATTCACAACCGAATTCAGAGTGAAAAGTAAACATTTACAAAACGAATGATCTGTGTACAACCAATCAGATAAATGTTCAAATTCATCCAAATAAAACAAATAAATTCGCATGAGTAATATTATTGTTGTAAATTCTAAATTTTAGAACTGTTCGCTTAATTAAATATAAGCTGTTCTGTTATTCATTTATGTGAAATCCCATCTTGGAAAGACACACCTATTAGTGCTTCATTATCTAGTTATATATGATAATTAACTCATTAGATAGTCGTTTTTGTACCCAACTTTCTAACGTACCCCAAAAAGGTTGGAAAATAATTAAAACAATTGTATAACAATTTAATCGCATATTATTAGTGCAACTGTAACAAAATTATAGCTAGACCTACAATTATATATACATAAAATATCAAATATCCCCCAAACAGTGACTTTTGGGGGACTTCACCCCTTACCTTATCATAATAGCTGGTATGATTACCCTTAAGGCGAACCCTGAAATGAATTGAATGAGTGAAACCATAAGATATCAGCAATACTTTTGACTTCTTGAGTTTAATTAAAATTGTCAGTATCTTTCTGGTTGTTACTTTGCGGTATATATGAAGAAAAAAAGAGTTGATTATGATTGGCTGGAATTAATTAAGTATGTGTTGGTGATTTGAAGATTTTTCTTCTTATTTTGGCGTAAAGGTTTTGGACCGGTGCGTGCTTAATTTACTTCTCATCGATCTGACCAATGAATGAATGAATGAATGCAAATGCAGCAGTCTTTATATACGTTGATCCTTCATAACGTAATGATCCGTGAAAGATTAACCATCTCGCTCGGATGGTGACAGATGCAAATGACTCGTAATTACGATATTGGGAGTATTCCTGCCTCTGACTTGCCCACTCATATTGGATCTGTCTCTCTCCCTACTCTTTATTCAAATAGACCTTGGGTTAAAATGCGTGACAATGATGGAAAAAGCTAAAGCTGCTGGAGCTCGCTAATTGCACGTCTTTGCATGTGCATTCATTAGTCGCAGTAATTAACCACTTTCACATTCAAAATCGAAGTTTGAGTTGGGCACCAACTATAAATACACCTCTTTCTAGCACATTGCTCCCATTTTATAAAATTGTTGTCTGATACACAGGGTGAACAAAAAGTCTATCATTAATTTTGTTAAATATTAGCAAAATGGTGAGAGGTAGGTGTGTGAAAGTTGAGTAAGTGAATAAGAAATGGGAATTCCGAAAATAATAACGCATGTGACCTTGGAACTAATGTTCAAGGTTTTTCGAATTCCATCTCATGAACCGCTACAGTTAGGGCACTAGTCCCAATTTGAAAGTTAACGGCAATAGTGAAATTAGTGTAATGAATGTTATTTCACAATTTTTGAGGCCTATTCTGAATTTTGTTTGATTTTTCCCAATCGAATGCGTGCAACATGAGACAGCTTCCCTGGCTTGCAACATGCCTTGCAGGGAAGCTTGCTTTCGGGATGCTGCGAGTCATAATATTTGTGGGTCTGTCACAGTCTTACAGGAAATAAACTATAATTTAACATTGAAACTGGTTTAAACATAATCAGCAAAAACTTTTGAACCGAATTGACAGTTGCTAAAGTTCTCCATGGATATTCAAATAAATATAGGAAAATGAGCGAATTTATTTCGAGATTCTGATACAGTTAATTTCTATGCAGAGTTTCTTGTAGCAGAAGTGCACTTGCGAGAAACTTCAGTTACAATCAACCAATATGGGTGGTCCCTTCGAGTTGACCATAAACGGTTTCGACTGTGCATACTGTTAATATTTAAATTCAAAAACCCAAAAGTTTTGTAGAAATGTAATAGACATGTTCTAAAAGTCTGGTTATGTTGGATATAAAATATACTGTATGATGAAAAATGCCTGGAATATGCAACAATATGCAAGAAATAAATACCAAACAATTGTATTATACCGATTTTCAAGTTTTATTATAGCACCAATATACGATCGATTTGCACATTTAATTATTTCATCCCATTTATATGGTTCATGTGGAAGAAGGTAAAATCGAAATGTCTGTCTTTTGGTGTAGTTGGAAGTTCATTGACCACTGAATTGTTTTCTGGCACAATCTACTCTTAATCAAGAGATCTTGTTCGACTTTCTTTTTAACTGGGTTCTATGTGAAGCCTGCTATCAAACAGAATTGCACTACAGAATTTAATCCTAAAATAAGGCTATTGAATATGTTCATGAAACCTCTCCAAATTTACCTCTTTAATTAAGTAATTCATATTTTTATTGCAATAAATTTCTTGTTAATAATAAAATCATTCATTATTATATGTGGTGGACAACCTGAATGAGTTACAACAATATTGCTACATTATCATAAGAATACCTTGAAATGTAAATTAGCCTTAAGAAATTATTGCATCAAATGTCCTTTAATATCTTAGATCTTGCACCAGTTCATTTGTAATATAAATACATACTAATTTAACTATACAGCTGATCTATAGGAATTTTCCAGTGAACTCCATATGAAATTGTCTGAATCTTAGTCTATTACTATAGCAGTTATATTAGGGTCTTTAACGAATGGAGCATTTTTCTATTTGAAGGGATGAAAAATGATGGGCGGACATTGTGTCAAAATATTTTTCTCAATGGACAATCTGTCATAGCGGCAAATTGTCCATGGACGTGTTGTTGTATGACCTTTACAACATATTCCTCAAATACATAGTACCTACTTTAGTCCACTGAAAATCATCATAAGGTCTACAGATATAAAATATTGCATATAAATCTCCCTCTTGCAATAATATTTTTGCATCCTGCTGTGCTCAATATTGGATTTTGTTTAACCTTTACATATAGTATAGACCAACTAAACCACATGCCTCTTTTTTACAAAAAAATCTTTGCATATCTAGCCTAGCTTTACCAAATACATCAGTTTCTATTGTCAATAATTTATTGCATTTCCAAGAATATTTACAGTTTCTTCCACGTTAATTAATGCCTTGCTTGAGGCTGTTGCCTGTTTGGCTAATTATTACGAGGCACAAAACCACATTATATTTATATATCCATCGGCTTCAATCATATAGTTTCATATCCAAATATAATGAAGTAATTAAACTTGAAAACTTTGCATGAGTTACAAAGTCACTTGGCTTCATGACTCAAACTCGGTTTAAACTTCGATTGCGATTTAAATGTAGAATTAAATATTTATTGGTAAACTTTTCAACTTTAAAATGTATATAATGTATGTACTATATACACTTATTACTGCTAAACCTCCCAATTGAGATCTGTACAATAAAGATACTTGATTCAAGTTTCTAATCCTCAACATTTTTAAAACCAAACTGGAATTAATTTAGTTTTCAGGATAAGTTTTTCTCATTGATAATTTTAATTCCATATATAACTGTAGTTAACTTTATGAGTGATTAAGTAGTGCACATGACTGGAGATTGGCGTATCACATTCCGGATCATTGGGTTTCAATTTGCTCCAGCAATTGCTCTGCGGCTATTATTTAAATGAGGCATGGGGTGTGATGAATTTAATTAGTCGCCCTTCAAACAGTATATACTGAACTCTGAGTTTTACAGCTCTCCTTTAATGATTCTTTTTTGTATGTGTCTGTCTAGCTGGGTAGTGTTCAGTGAAGAATAATAATGATTCTTTAGATAAAAACGTTTGTACGTCGAGTGAAATCAAGAATAAAAGTGTGATTGCGAGTGGAGGTGGTGACAAGAATTGACGCAATTAAATGCAGGGGCCTTTGCAGGCCCTTTCAGGTCCTGCAAAGGCAATGTCAGTTGCGTGCTTGGTGACCGTGATCGGGTTTCAGGGCGGCAATTTCACGCATCCAACATGCCATTTATCATGCTGGCAAAGCCTCTTTCTCATCAAACTGCACATGCAATGAATGCTATGCACCACCATATCCCCCCATATTGACAACGATCAGCCATAAATTCCATCCCCATATCACCCTACATATGTATGTGAGTCCATGTTCCTCTAACATATGCACCATAGTTGCAATTGCAATTCCATAAAAACAATAACCACTTTTTTTGTTTATTAATTCCAGCATTCCTTTCTATTTTAATTTCCGGTTTGCCTTTTTTTGTGCTGTATTTTATGTAAACCAGTAAAATCCTTCCTTCTGAAAGATTAATGGAAAATGACCAGTTAATTGACACAATGTAAATTAATTCAAATACTGCTGGGGTATTTCTGCATGTGTACATGATAGAATAGAACCTATTTAAGTTATACTTTACAGGGATTAATGTCAATTGCTTAATATAATTCATTCAGGATATACTAGAAAAGTTATTAACTGTGTGTGGCATAAGTCAGAAGTTGGGATTACTATTAACTTATAGTTACTTTTACTATAGTATATGGTGCTTTTTCAGTCAAGAATGTACTAGAACTGATTTGGTACTAAATGGTATAATAGGCAATGAGAATCACTTGGATAAAATCTCATAGTAATGTAAGTCAAATCCAAGATGGCCGCCATTCTTAGTTTATATTTTTGGAAATTCCCCTACATGGGAACAAAATGTGTTATGTCATAAATAGTCAACATTAATACTTATCCTTTTAAGTACGTAATATTATTTTAAGTATAGTATATATCTTGATGACTTGTTTATTTTCTCATATATCTCTACTAATTTCAGGAAAATGTGGTATAATCTCAATTTGATAATTTTAGAATTATTAGTTCAGGACGTTAGTATATAATGATGGTTGCATACATGGAAAGAAAAATATAATGGATGTGGAAATCAGTATGCTTTATACAGAAACTATTTCCAAAGTGGTTTCTGTATCGATTTTTACTTGTAGGCCTATGCGGAAAAAACAAAATGGCGAGTTGCTTTCATCCGTCCCTGTTCAATAAGTACAGTGTACATTTTTGGAAATGGCGTATCCAATCTCTACTTTCAGGAAAGCATTTTGCTCCCCCTTTTTTTTCGATAGCATAGTGTGTGAACTACTACTATATTGCATGCATGAAATTTGTTGGATATCTGCATGGTGAAAAAGGTCAACTCCATCGGCTTTATGACCAGGCCAAGTGATCGATTGTACTCGTGCAATCTCCTCTATGTCTACATTGGAATTTTTTCCTCGATAATGCTATTCTGTGCAAGGTCTTTTGCCTCTAATGTTACCCACCCCTCACCCATATAGTGTGGTGTTCATCAGCAGGAATTTTTTTATAACCAGTAGATGATTTCATGCTACACGATTCCCATTTGCTCCAGGTGCAATCCTTTAAGAGGATAATAGTTCCATCAATACTGTTTTCAGTTCCAGTATCTTATTATCCCAGGCATGGACCTTTACTAAAATGTCTTGTCTTGCTGAATATTATAATGGTACACAATATATTTCGTCTTTTTTCTCTAATGGGAAGATTGCATGCAGTACTTTCTATACATGGATCAACAATAATTGACTTATCCATATATAAATGGATCACAGTCATGTCCTATGTATATACATAACTCGAAATGAAAAGGAATTGTTTCTGCAAATTTATGCACTTCATCATTCAGCAACAGAAACTAATAAACTATATCAATAGATATTTCTATTGTTTCAATTGAGATTCTCTGTACATTGATAACTCCATGCATTTGATCCCATTTTAACTATCAACTTTTATTTCAATAATATATACTTAAAATCATTTTATGACTTTAATATATTAATTTTTATAACTATGATATTATATTATACCATGATATATGCTAAATGTCATAGTTAAAAATATATAAATAAACCAAGAGTTGTTTGCTAATGATGCAATATTTTTATAGCAGTCAAATCTAAATAAATAATAAAAGTATGACCCCAATTTTGGACTTTTGACTATAATGCCATGTTTACATTCGAAACTTTTGATGCAATACCTCCCAGTATGGTGATCCAAACGGATCAATAAACAGAGATAACAAGTTCAGACTAATGGTTGCCTGATTGTTTGAATTTTTGATGCACCAATAAACGATTTGACATTGATGGAATATTATGCAATATTTTGGAGAATAATATTCCTTAGTTAATTGGCAGCAGTAATAATTATTGATGTACTAATCAAAACAGGTTTTACTGTCCTTGCACAATTTTCATCCTCTGAGGTCTCTTTCAAGAAGTGGACAAATTTTAGATATCTATTTCCACCTGATATATGTGATGTTGTGTGTTAAAGAGGGAGCCCCAGCTTAATTATGTAAACTTTGTTATAATTGCGAGTTTGGCAGTGGATAATTGCAGACATGTGACCAGTAATCTATTCTATCATGTATTTTTTTTTAATACGTGAAGCCTGTAGGTTAATTGCTTCATGAATTTGCATGCACGAGTGAACTAGATCTAGTTTTGAGTAATGTGCTTGGAGAAAGAGTGCATGTATCACGTAGCAAGGCAAGTGCTGGTCACGTGATACCCTTCCAGGAAAAGTAACTTTCCAATTAGTTAATTATACCAATTATACTGTTTTGAATATTTCATCAATTTATTTAAATGTAAATGCTCGAATCCCTGCAAAGAATGTAATATTGCATTAAATGTCACTTTAAATCTATGGTTTACACATGACACAACCTGTGACAGGAAACCCCAAACCCATGATATTTCGCATAATTTGTTACTTAAACATTATTTGTTGTACTCCACGTACTCCATTCTGAAGATGGAAGTGGCCAACTACTATGTTCATCTCTGAAACATTAGAGCAAAGCTATTAGCTGAATATATAAATGGTGAACTATAGAAAATTTGGGGAAATAATTGAAACATTTGTTTGTATTTAATTGCCTACATGTATGTATGCGTTTCCTTTTCAAACTAATTAACAACTTACTCCATTTTTCATTCGTGATTGCAGTGATATATAATCTGTATTATTTATTACCACTATTAATCTGTTATTTCTGTTACTACTATTTGATCTATAGATTCTCTACATGGAAGGTTGTTCGTGCATATGGCATACTCCTTCGTGATTTCCAGACCAACTCTTCATTCATAAATCACTGCATTGTGAAAATGCTGCACAGAATTGCTTGGGATTGCGCAATTCCAGCTATGCTATTCCAGGCTTATATCTTCAGGACGTTTCAAAGACTCTTGAACTACCCTGGTGCAGAAGAATCTACAAAAACTAAGGTAATGCAGCAGATTTCTTGCTTTAAATTGTTCAGAATTCCCTATTTTGACTCTCCTAAATGAACTGCATCGATAAAATTGAAAATTTGAGACATTTGCTCTTCAGATATCTTCATTTTATGGTTGGTATTATCTGTTATATTAGTAACTAAAGTGTTGGAAATGAATTACATGCAGTTTAAAGCTGCTCTAAAAACCTGTATAGTTCATTCTGGATTTAACAGGGTATGTTTTGATGCAATCACATTACATTTAACATTTGAAAATAACACTATGAATGATAAAAACTGTTGAGAATTATGAAGGGTTGTATGAGGAATGTGGTTTTGCAAATGGAGTAACTCCTTTTGGTGGAGATATTATTAGTTGATCGAGTCGTTTTTGGAGGCTGTGCATCAATTATGAATGATGCGCATTGCGCAGTCATCTGCGGTTACTGCCATATTTTTTAACATGCTGTATGGGGTAACAGATAGGCTATATGACGTCTCAATCTATCTTTCTTTCGTTGACAATTTCTGTGTGTTGCTAAAAAGCATTGGGGCTGTGTGTGAGTTGTAATTGTGTTGCATCGGATGCTGCGCACTGATGACTCCACTTGGCCAACTTTCATCCGTCATCGGTAATTTAGCACCCATCTGAGTCTTTTAAGAAAAACGAAACTCGTCGAAACAAATCCCATCGCCTCATTGATCCTTTGCCAGCTCAAAAAGGCGCTACTGTACATTGTACATTTCGAGCTGGAAAGACAAAAAGGCAGCCATTTGAAGAGACGAGTTCACCGATGCGAGCAGCTTTATGAACCGTATGCTCCCACTGACACCAAAAAGTCCATTTTTACCCCTTTCTTCTTCCTTTCTTTTTCTCCTCCTCCTTCTTCTTCTTCTTTCCACATACATATACTATACTATAGGAAATGGTCAAGTTTGCCCGCTTTGTGCTCTCCAAATTCTTCCAAGTAGCCAGAAATAGCGACAAAGTTTTCGCTGAGTTGCTTTTCTGGAAAAGTGCTCGAGATGCCATTGAAGTGGTTGAAGGCTATGGTTCTACCAACCAACAGTGAGTTTAAAGGCTCTATACCTTATCCTGTTTGGTTTATGTGATTTTTAAAAAAATTATTTTCAACAAAATAGGACCAAAAGAGGTACGCAGCATGTTTGGACGGAAGAGGAGGAAGATGAGCTGAAAAAGTTGTTTGAACGTTACAAAGACGATGAAAATATTGGTAAGTTGTTTTGAAATCGATTCTTGTAATGGTTTTTATGTAGGGGAATTTCTTTTTGGATAAAAGTTGAAAGAGTTCAATCGATTTTTACGCTAACTGAATAATTGAAGTCTGCTTCAGAGGAAAAATCTCTCAATGTTTTGTTATATGTTTAAAGAAGTATTATTATTATAAGTACAGGTAATAATTTATAAATTATTTAGATGAACTACTGGTCGTGCATGTGTAGTTGGCCACTTCTGTCTCGATCTATAGGCTGGAATAAAATGTGGACAATTACTGATGTTTTTATAAGGAAATATTCGCTTGTTACTGCCTATACATCTTGGAAATAAGCATTAGATGTTACACCATGTGACAAGTGTGAATCAGAATGTGCATCATTAGTATTTCATACTCACACATGTATAAATAATCCAATACAAATACTTGAACTCAGATTTAAACTTTCAATCTGATGGAGAAACATTAGATTTCATAAAGAAGAAACCAAGAAGAAATCAAGTGTTACAACAAAATCTCTGTGGAAATTAGTTAAAAGAAGTTATTATCACTAAAGTTTGAGGGGGTAATTAAGTTAGAAGGTTCGTCTATGCTAGCCGACTTCGTTTATGGCAAAATGAAGTGCTACCCTTACAGAAAAATACTTGTACCTTAAAAATTAGAAAGTTTTGTGGGTTTTTATGAACGAAAAGTGCAATTTTATGGTACAAACTGCATTATTTAAATTCTGTAACAGTAATTATTATAATAGTGTGGTAATAATTAATACTAATAATACGTACTAAATAAAGTTCAAAATAACCCAAAGCAGCCATATTAGAAATGTCAGTTTAATTATTTGTCACATCTCGCGAACCGTTAAGGTCCTTGTACAAGTATAACTTTCTGGTACTATTAGATCCAGTTGGGAATGAGATTGGGTTGTTACGTTGTTATTACATAGAGTCAGTAAAAGGGGAATGACTATTAATTTTGTCTCTTTGATTTGATTTAGACCTTTTGGATAGCATAATGGAGCACTTGAGTGGATCACGAACTCGCCAGCAGATCGTTCGGCAACTCATCTCTCAAGGACTCCTGAGCAAAGAGCAGACCAAGAAACTACGGAAGTCTTCTTCTTCTGCTGCCAAACAGAAGACAGCGTAAGTACCGACCGTGTATATATATTTAATAGAAAGAAAACAATTTGAAACATCACGATTTGCCCGGCACTCTGATCTCGAGTCTTCGCGTGGCACTGACTTGCAATCCTCAAATGGCCTACAACGAAACAACAATCCTCCCAAATCGCATTCAGCACGTCTCTAGATAAGCCCGAATTCAGCTTCTAGGATCCAAGTGCTACCCAATTTTGTTTCTCCGTTTTATACCCCAGCCCACATTGGTGTCATAATTTCTCCAGCAGCACATTTTATGCCGAGTTGGTTGAAAGCTGTCAGATTAATTGGACGGAAAATTGGATTTTCCTCTAAAGCGAACACATGTTAACTCTTGACCCCCATTTCTCATTAAAAGGGAAAACTATTTTGATAACCTTTTCCAAGTAGTGCCACTATTTCCATCAAAATTTAGTGCTGTGTACATATTTTTACATGTAATCTTGGGAGAGAAAAAAAATTGTGAATTATGTTCAAATAAGAAAAGTTAATTGCTTTTTGTTTATTTTAGAAGCCCGTAATTTTCATTTACTTTTCCATATTTCTTAGTCAGTTCCAACCCTGTAGTTTATGATGTGGACACTAGGGGTAGATTGGTAATGATATAGCATGAATTTATATTTATGTATGGTACTTTTCCAGCTTGATATACTGTTATAATGATTGGTCCTAATAGTAAACCAGGATGTGCACTGTCATATATGGAATTCCTTGATTTCTTGGCAAAGTCATAGAATTTGAAAATAGTCATGGATATCATGGAAAAGTCATGGGATTTTTTATTTTCAATGAAGTAGACCTATCTAGTGAATACAGTATACAGTATAGTATTTACTATGTAGGTGTTAGTACAGTTATGATGTCACCTTTGTTTATACAGTAGAACCTCCTTAAACTAATACCCTATAAACTAATATCCTCTCTAAAATGATATTTTATGGTGGTTCCGACACGGGCCCCATGTTAGATCTAATAAACCTCCGTATTCTGATATGCAATATTGGAATTGACATGCAGAAAATGGAAAATATTTCATGTGAAGATGATGATGGTGGTTTGCTGCATACCTTTTTTAAAAAGAATAAATTGTAATTTTGCTATCGTTATTTCGGCCTTATTACCATTCTTGGCGGATTTCCGGACAGATCTCATTATCAGCTGGGGGGATCTTTTTCCGGGATGATAATTATCCGACCAATCTCATTAAGGAGAGGTGTTTATCCGTGCGGAAAATTGTTGTCGCGATAATTGCGACATGGCCGTTATACCCTATCTTCCTCAGCATGATGTTTGCTAAACTTTACTCCTTCATCTTATTCAATACATGCCCAATGATTATATGCTTCTCTAACTACCTCAACACATTAACACATTGTTTTAAAAATAGAAAATAATACATTGTGAATGGTGAAACAAGGTTTTGCTAAATATTCCCTTTTAAATTCCTGCAAAATAAGATGCACAAAACCTGGGAATCCTGGAAAAGTTTGGAAACACTCAGGGAAAACTTAGGGAATTGACCTATTTCACGACGGCTTCGATTGGCTGCTGTGGAGTGGCAAAATGGCGGTCGTCGGTGGACAACTTACT
>JAQFZQ010002478.1:0-13760 GCA_034696005.1 Glomeris marginata | reverse complement strand
CTCAACAAATTTAGGGAAATGATTGTCTTTGCGATTAAAAATAAGCAAAAATACCCTGGAACTTCTCCTTTAAATAAACATACATTTATATGAAATCTGTCAGTTTAGTATTAAAATCAAGATAAACAGTTTTTAACATTTTCATATTACAATTTTACAGTTCATTAAATAAGTTTTACAGTATAAAATGCAGAGACAAATTTATGTTTTGTACAGTGTATGAACTTGGTAATAATTTTCAAAAGTTGAATGAAACAAATTTTAAACTTTTTATTGCCACAATAAATATTTAATCACATGGACTGTATGTAAATTATATTATGGCCTACATATATATGTTTTTCTCACAAATTGTATTTTTAAACATTATAACGGCCATTTTTTGGGTGTATATTTATGACATTCAGTACTTTGCACTCGAATTATTGCAATAACTGTTGTAGGTACATTATATGTATATATTGTGCTGTCATTGTTCATGTTAAATGGCGAGAAAACAAGACGATACCCTTTATATAAATTACCTGAAATTACATATAGTAACAAGGTATAACGAACCCTTTAATTTTATGTAGGTACCCATATGAAAAATTAATGAGCTACTATACATCTATTATTATTAAAATACTATATAGGTAAATTTTTGTAGCATCAGGAATATTAATATGCAAATTATATGAACATTGGGTTCACTGTAACAATATACATAAAGTTCAAAGAATTATATATAGTTTCAAAAATAGTGTTTTTTTAGAGTTTTGAGTTTGTTTACAAAAGTTTAGTGCAAAATAAATACTTTAAACTTAAAAAACTACATAATTATAATTGAAAAAAATATTTTTACCTTGTCAAATTAAGTATAAATTATTGTAAATTTTAATACAGTATATGTAATTTACAATGCGGATAAAATTTCACGTGGGTTTTGCAATTTTCTTTTCCACACCACATAATAATTCATAATTTGAAAGCGTGGGTTTTGAAATTTTTAAGTAAGAAATTTCCAGAGATAAACGTCATCACCACCAAGGATATCAACTTTATAAAACATGTCGACTGCTGCAAATTTTAATTTGTAAATTTCCTTTCATCAGCACCAATGACATTTAAAAGTAAAGTGCACACTATAGCATATTATCTTAATTATCTTCACCCACCATATTTAAATTTCAAGTTACAAATCACAACGCCTTTTGATTAAAATTAGAAGGAAAATCCCGAAATTATCCTCTGGATTATTACAGAAATCACTGAACGGAACTAAAATGCCACACCTTAAATTTTCCCATTTTCTGATAATAATCTCCAAATTTAATTACGTGGGAAGTTATTTTTCAATTTCACGCATTCTCACCTGAAATTACATGTAAACTCAGGATATCCGTGAGAATTTCCCCTTAATGTTTCCTTAAACAAATAAAAACCTATTTCAATACATCATATATGAATACTACTTCTCAAAAGATGAGTTTATCTTATAATTAAACCCGTTCCAATATTAAATGTGAAATTTTACATATACTGAGATTGCGTTCAAAGTTGCACTAGAAGAACAAGTTGTGAAGGGGGTAAATACGAGATAATTACGATTTTTTGACCAATGAGAGAGAATTTATGGTGTGAATGGGCGTGGCTAACACCCTAACACCTATCAGTAATGCCTGATTGGTCACAGGACTCATTATTACCTCGTTTTCCCCCTTTAACCATAATCTTAATGGTGCAACTTGGACTGTGATTCTACTATAGGCAACCACAAATTTTTAAAGAAATTCTCGGATTTTTTGGTTTATCTGTGCAAAGACCTCAATGAACTTACTCGTAAAGCTTGAAATAGTATGCAAAATTTTGGTACAAAAAAATTATACTGCATTATATTAGCCATATGATTATGTTTCAGGAGAAAAGTTGATAAGCAAATAATGTTGTTGGTAGGACAGTGAACTCTGCACTCGTGCAAGAAAATTGCACGACTTGCCTATCTGTCAAAAACTTATGTAGCCTATACGTGAACTTGTAATTGTAAAAGTACATGCAGGTTGTACATTTTTAGTCATTCAACTTTGCAAGCTGAAAAATGTACTTATACAGCACAATGAAGTAGCTTTATTGCAGAAATAAATATACTCAACAAAAGTAATCAAGAGATAAAATTATACCTAATGCAACAACATCATAAAAGCTGACATAACAGAAAAACTAATAAATTCACATTTTTATTATATGCATATTTAAAATTAATTTAAATGCACTCCCATATTTTTAACAGTATAGTTTATTTAATAATGCATGGATCATGCAGTTTTTTTTTATATTCTGGAATTCTTACAGATTTTCCATCACTTTAAGTTCATGAAAAAGAAAACAATCATTTAAAATTAACATATTTTAAAAAATTAAAACAAATATGTAGGTACTATAAACAGATTAAGATAATTTTAATTTATTAAAATAAGCCTACATGGTTCATATACACCACATTTACTGAATTTTCCAGGTTTTCCAGAACAGAATAAATTTTGTAATAATGTAAAAACTTAATAAAAACTTCATTTATTGCAAACAGTTTTTATAAATAATGTTAATTTAAAACACATTCTATCTATAATAAATTTCCATTAATTTTCCAGGTTATGGAAAATTAACAAATTCATGATTTTTCACTTAATTTTTAACTAAAATCATATAAAGTTCATAAGTTATCCATATTTCCCAGGTTTTCCTGAATGGTATCAACCCTTTATGTACTATTACTAAAGTATTCAGCATAACAAAACATAAATAAAACTTTATTGTATTCCATAACTTATAAGTTACTACTATATTCATGAAATAAAAATTCCAACTGTAGCCTATATATTTTATATTTACAGCCATGTCACATATATAATAAGAACATATTAGTTTTTGTATATCTAATCTTAAAACGCTTTCAGGGGTTTTCCCCCAAACAAACGATGCATTTAAAAACTAATTCTGAAAAATAGCCTGAAGGCCAGTAGGGTTGTACTTTTTTGGTTTTAACCCTACATGTAATATATAACTTTGGGAACACTTGATGGTGAACTTTCCCGCCAATGAAGCCACTTTCAGGTGCCCCTTTCACCTTCCTTATCCAACAACAAACCCACATATATTTTCTTACATGTATTTATGTATAGTATCTTAGTCTACACAAAATATTAATCCCACTCACAATTCTTTTACAAGTTACTATATAACACCTTTGCAAAAATGTACATAACTTCCGCAATTAAGTTCAAAAACCCTGTCATATTATCTTAAATTTCTAATATGCAATTCCCTTCTTCCAAATTATTAATCACACTATGATTTTTATACTATATAAATAAACAAGAAATGTAATTGCCATGTTAATAATGTTTTCAAGTCAAATGTTATAGATTACATTTGTTTTTCATGGAATTAAGGCTTACATTTCACATTATTTAGAAATTGCAAATTATTTTTATACTAATTTAAATATGTAGTTTTTTTTTCTATTTTAATAAATTTGCATTGTCACACTACTAGTTAACAAACTAAATGAAATACTATACGCATTTTTAATAAATATATTGTATCATCATAGATACAGTACAATTTATTAGCAATCTAACTCTGAATTAGGGTATTTACAATTTTCCTTTCACTTTTCCTTCTATGCTACACATTTAAATTTAATATCTTAATAATTTAATAAAGGTTTATTTTCATGTTTGCACACTTTCACCCAAGAGTATCATCACTATGGAAAATATTTAATTAATAGAATAGCCGAACAGCATGCAATAATTATTTTTCAAATGCTACTTCATTAACATTTTTAAATTCTTATTATTTTCTAATTCATTTTCTTCCCAATTTTCTTCACAATATCAAATTAGCTTTATAAACTTTTCTCATATTAGCCATATAGTATAATCTTAATTTGTTTTCAATAGTTATCATTATTTTACTTGTCTATAACAATTCTCATTTTCAAATCCTTTATTTTTCCATGTTATATCCAGTCTAAGACAACTTCCAAGTTTCCAATAACTACATAGGCCTAAATATATTTTTTATATTCACTTTATAGAAGTATAGTTCAGTAGAAAAGATATTTCTCCATTTTCTAGTACCATATATAACCATTCATACACTCTTGATATAACCAAGTGTTTTGTGAGAGGAGAGACGGATGTACCCGAAAACCCGTCTGCAAAAGATTTTCAAAAAGTAAGTCTTTACTTTTTTAGTTGAACTTTTTTAGTTGTTTTTTTTTTTTTTTTTTTTTTTTAGGAGACGATCGAGGCCAACTTGTAGTTATTCTGCTGGGTGATGATGGGTGACCTCTTAGCGGTTTGGGTGTGGGTTCAGTTAGCTGGCGAATAGCAAGAAGGAAAATGAAGGAAAAGGCAAGGCTTGTAAGGGGGCAAACCGGTACACTTGGGGTCGGCCATCTTGATTTCTGAAATCACCTGCAAGGCGAGGTTAGAACGCGGAAATAACGGCCTACAGCCAAACAACAAACTAAAAGTCTATCCCCTTAAAATCATCATTCCTTTCCCATCCTAAACCCCTACCATCCATTATTTATATTATAAAACTTTTCATTTCAAAATTCCAGTATTTTCAATGATATTTATAACTTTTTTCCCAGGACACAAAATACATAAAGTGAAAAATAATTACATAGCAAACTACATTAAGCATTTATAAACAGAAAGCAATAAATGAAATTATATGTAAGTGTCATAAATGAGACATTTTCCATAATTAAGAAAAAAAACTCCATTATATTTCCAGGATTTCAACGATTTCCAAGGATTTTCTGATATTTATATCAATTTCCCTGAGTTTTCCAGATTTTCCAGGTTTCCATGAATATTATATAACACCTGTAATAACTCATTTTGTGTCCTTATAACAACAGTTTTGTGCTAAACAATATACAAGGAAAATATTTAATCATTTAGAAATTAAAAATATGTTCATTTATTTATAGCTATAGGCCTAATTTTAATTTGAATATACAAAATGTTTATTTATAATAAAGGTCAACAGCAAGTCAGTTTTTATAAATACACTACATTTTGACAAAATTTTGTTGTATGTATAGTAGGCCCTATATCAAAACATGAATAATAAATATTTTATTTATTACTGAAATAATATAAGCCTATCAGGAAATTATGAAATGTCCAATTGTGAACATATAATAAATTGTGTTCTTGGTTTAAATAACAGGACAACAACACGTTTCCTTGTACGAAATAACAGTCGTGTACAGCTCATACATTATGGAGATCCAGATAGGCAAGTATACAGTATGTACCACACAACGCCCTTGCTTACGTATTTAAATTTTGTGCAAAATAAAAACCTCCTACACGCCATTCAACAAGTATGACCACAAAAGCGTGAAATTATCATCACATCGAGTTTAAACGGAAGTGAGGGCAAAATATTTGCAAAACATTATTGGCACGAAACGCCTATCAATTAGTCCCAAGTGAACTTCCTGTTTCAAATCTGATAAAATGTACACAATCAAAGAGATGACTGGCTTAATGGCGGCCAAATAAATTACCATAGTGTCATATTATATTATAAAACAGCTTATCCCAATTTAATCCACACTCATGTTATCATATATTATCCTGTCAACGAATAGCTACTATATAGCTTATTTATAGGTGGCGCTGTAGTGCAACTCACTATTTTCATATCAAAGTTAAATAAATTAACACCATGTGTAATATTTTAACTGTTTATCTCCAATAGCAAAATTCTTCAACATTAACAGTCAGTATTTTAGATATACAGTGAAACCAGTCTATTTTTAGAATTTACTGTCTATTTTTGGAATTCACTGACTATTTTTGGAATTTACTGTCCATTTTTATAAACTGTCAACTTTTGGAAACTATTTTTTATAAACTGTATTTTAATAAAATGTCTATTTTTATAAAATGAATTTTTGAAAACTGTGTAATTTTATAATCTGTGTATTTTTATAATCTGTGTATTTTTATAAACTGTATTTTTATAATCTGTGTATTTTTATAAACTGTATTTTTATAAAATGTCTATTTTTATAATTTGTGTATTTTTAAAACTGTATTTTTATAATCTGTGTATTTTTATAAACTGTATTTTTTGAAAACTGTCTATGCATGATGGAAAATTTGACTTTATGTGGGACCATACACTATTAAAATATTAAAAACCTCTATATGCTGGAAAACTTGTGTATGTTTACATATTTCCAAATTATATCCACAGGTGGTGCTGTAGTGCATGTGTTTCAATGCAACTTTCTATTTTAACACCAACATAAACAGCTCACATAAAACACATTGTCAATGTTATTTTTCCCAAATTATTTCTCCCAACCATTTCAAAAATTCTAAATATGGCATATTTTGACAATTTGTTTTTTAAAAGTGACTCATAGGTGGCGTTGTAGTGCTTTAATTCCCTCTCCCCACATAATTTCCATATAAAATGCGATTTTATTTTCATGAATTATATTCTGATCATTAATATGAACTTTTCCTATAATTTTTTTGCATTTAAAAATTCCATTTTCCCATCATTTTTTTTTCTGCCAACTCGATTGGAACTGGTTTTATCCTTGAACGACATCACTTCCACTTTTGACCCTCACGTCTCAGTAGGTCTGTACACGGAAATGTCACTTTATTTTCTTTCCACTTTTGTTTGCTTGAACAATTAAGAACATATTAGGAATTTTCCTCACACTTGTGTCGCATTTTCCTATATATACTGATATAACTGTACATTACTTCTATTTCTGCATCTTTGACCCTGGACAATCTCCCCATTCAGCAATTAAAACACAAAGAGGAAAAGCACTACTATTTTAACCGGAAGTACATGCAATATATAATTATTACACATCTATATAAGAGATAAAATATAAGTAGCATGCAGGTCAAACGATTGAAGTTAGTTTATAGCATATTTGTGCACAATTATTATATATGTACTATGTATATATAATACTATACAATACACAGCACAAGTTCAGTAATAAGCCGTGAACTTGATGAACTCCATTTAAATAAATAAGCCTAATCATCATATTAAATTGAGTGGAAAAATTGTCATTCATTTACTTTTCACCTTTTAAATAATCCCATACAAAGAATATTAATTCAATTCCTATATTATAATAATATTTTTAACTATTTCTGCTATCCGCTATTTCCGCATTCCTATAGTGCGCATGTGCAGTGAATTCTGCGCCACCTGGTGTTGTTAAATGCAACTGCAATTAGGTGACTGAGCACTTAAAAAACTTAAAATTTGGCAAAAAATTCAGCAAAAAATCTGTATTAATTGATGCAATTACAGATTTTATTAGTTCACCTTACTTATAAGTTTGTATTCTGACACTAGATGGCGCCACTACATCGTGCAAAACCCCATTTTAAAATAATTCCATAAAATCTAACAATATAATAATAATAACAGGATATTTGAATTAATGTGTGGGGTTAAATTTACATAATGAATAATGTAAAAATCAACAGAATATCAAATTTAACAAGTTACATTCTTAAAGGTGAACTGACAGGGTAAATTTATTGCAACTGATTTCTCTGAAAAATTTCCTATGCATGAACAACATGTATTTGCATATGTCCAATTTTTTGCTAATTTTTCCACAGATTAATTTTTTTTTTAAATAAAAATTCGCATAATTTACCCTAAAATAGGTCCTCAAAAGTCCTCACACTGTCTAAATTTACATCCGGGACAGTGCGTATGGCATGCCACTTGCACCAAAACGTGCTAAATGTCTATTGGCATATGCTAGAACAAGCTCTCCATACTAGAAATTTCCTCCTCCTAGCCTCTCTGCGCAGACCCAAAAACACAAACTTCAATCTGTTAAAATCGGTTAAAATACCTTTAATAAATTTTAAAAAAAGAAAATAAATGAACTCGTAGTTTTAATTTTAATCATTCTTTCTACAGTCCGAATATCATTGGGTGTTACAAAACCGTGTTAGTTAACCTTTAATATGGCCAGTAGATGGCGATACTGTCTTTCAAAATTCATAATTTTGTCTGTACATACCACATTTTTTATATTACAAATTTCCCATGTCAGACTATGCATTTAATATGATGTTATTATAATATTATATTACATTCAAACTATATTGTGTATTTTGTATATTATAAAAAGAAGACTTAATTTTAGGGGGACAAAAATTATGTTTACAAAAAGTTGACTCCTACAAAATTAGAAAATTAATGGCTGTGTACATAATGTACAGGAAACATGAATGGGCATTGAGACTAAAGAAATGAAAACAGAGCTTCTTCAATATATCATCTTGACATCAAATCACATGTATGTCGTGCCAAACTCGTTTTATGGCAACAAAAGGCGGCCATCTTTGTGCATACTACCTACACATTTCCCATGCATTATTACACATATAATCAGAATAGAAGTGATCACATGTGAAAGAACTATCATGTTCTTGTGTATAATATACAAGATTTGCTCTCCTTGGATCCTTTTGTCCATTTATGACTACAAATTTCAGTGAAGGTAACAACAAACAAAATGGTGCCATAATTATTTCCTTGCCATTTGTGATTTTTTTCTACATTTTTTTGTATTATTGTTATTATTAACTCCATACATGCAATTTGAAAACGAAAACAGTTTGGTTTGCACGCAGAATAGACATTTTGAGAAAAAAAATACACTGCTGAGTCATATATGCAATTATTAAAATAGTGAATAATTTTCCCCATATTAGTCATAATTGGTACCCTACCTACTCAAAATATTTAGCATTTTATTCATCAATCTTATATACTTTAAATAATAAATTGAATCAATTCCAAAACCTGTTATTCCTAATGGAAATAAATAGATTCAACTATTTAAAAAAGCATATTATTATTATTTACATATTAAAGTGCATATAAATAGTTCAATCATTTTTCATTACATTTAAAACTTGCTTCAAATTATTATTTATCATTTTTATTTATTATAAATCATTAGTATTGAAAGATGCAATTTCACATTCAAATTTCTTATTTAAATTTTATTACATCACATTGTTTATTTAATATTCCAGTATATTCAATTAAATTTGCAACTTTAACTTATTTTCCATAACAAGTTTTCCTTTTATTCAGGACTAATAATTAATCCATCACAATAAATCAATTAGTACAACACATTGATATTAATATTAAATTTTCATTTATCTTATTTTTTTTTAATTTCATAATTTTTTCAGTGAGTTATTAACTTTTAAACCAAGAAATATAAGTATAGATATTCAATATTTTTTCCAATAAAAGTAAACATTTTTTCATAATTTAACCTAGCATTTAATTCACATTTGCATATTTAAACAATTATAACTTTTTTATTTTTATTTCTTCTAACATAGGGATTACAAATCCTAATTTGCATAAATTATTTAAATTTGAAATGAAGGTTGTTGCAGTACAATTTCGTTTTTAACCTTCAATTTTGTTCCCATTTTATAAAATTTATAATCATTCACAGTTTATTTGGAATATTCATATTTTAAATTATGTAGTACCCCTATATTATTTACCAGCATTAAACTTACATTTCTTTGTTTTCCTTATTTTTAAAAAAAGTATGGACTGTATGGAGATAAATTGTGTAATATACTCGACCCATTTCACTATGTTTGCTTATGAATTTTCAAGCATAAATATATGTATTCGTCACACATGAATATGCAAAGTGGAACAGAATGTCATTTCGAGATTGGCCATTTCAAAATCTCAAGTTTCTAAATAAAAATAAAAGAATTTCATCAAAAGATATGACGTCACATGAGTTGGCAAATAAAACATTTTCCTTTATAGTCTTCTGCACATTTTGGATGATGTGCAGTCTGTAAGGAATCAGGTTATATTCAAATGGACTAGATGTCCTCGGCACAAAATCATGTTACAAGTCACAACACACAATCACAGAATAAAATCACAATAAATATATATAGGTATTGATAGATAGATAGATACCATCTTGGAAAATACAATAGAAATAAAAGATGTTGTCTGCTAACTCACTTTACTCTTGGAAATTATTAGGTAAGGTATGTAATTAGCTTCAATACATAATTAACAATTAAAATACCTGCCAACAACTCTAATATAATAAAAGTTCACTTCAAAATCCATTTTTAAAGTCAAAGTTTGCTATAAATAAATACTGTTCAAATAAATAACAATGTTTAAAAATTAGCTATGTTTAAATTAATAATAATGTTTAAATAAATAATAATGTTTAAATAATAATGTTTAACTACATAAAAATGTTTAAATCAAAAATAACAATGTTTAAATAAATAATAATGTTTAACTAAATAACAATGTTTAAATGAATAATAATGTTTAAATGAATTTTGTTTAAATAAATAATTTTGTAAATATAACAATTTTATTTCTACATATGTAATATTTCACATTAAATTTTAATTGCAGTATTTTATATGGAAACATCAATTGAAAATGAATTATTAAATTACTTAAACTCCAACAAAACAAACTAATAAATTACGATATTTATTGTCCATAATATTTACGTAAATTAAAGAATGAACATTGGTAAATGAGAATTTGCATTGAAAAAATTCAACGAATGTAGGTTATAACTTGGTTATAAATAGGAACTTTCCAATTAAACTAGTTCAATTCATTAACTACTCACTTCAAATTCAAATCCTAATGCTAAAATAATTGTAAAACTAAATAAACATTAAAACAAACAAACAACAAAATTATTTCTTTCATTACAAATTTCTAATTTTAATTACCTACTATTATATAAATATATATGACAATACCTGGATTGCTTCCTGCGGATCTGATGGGTACAGTCCGGTCACTGCCGGTTCCAGATAATTCCCGATTGGTCACAAAAATGTGTAGATTCTAAGTTGCGCAATGTGCAAACTTTAAATCAACTTTGGTGATTGTCCAATCCAATGTAGCATCCTCAATTTGCAATGTTTTTTGGCGAAATCCCAATGTAAAGCAATGGAGTGCAACGAGTTGGAAAAGTTTGAGAAGTAACTTTTGGAGAAACTTTTCAACTGTCCGCCTTGCCCGCCTTCCTCCGTCACACTGAACAATGGCGAATGACCGCAATGCTTTTTATTCAAAGCAAAGTGTTGCCAGACCGCCAACAACATCCCACAGCTTCCACTTGAAAATTCAATTTCCTCTTGGCACAAAATCCAAAACCTAAAAACCAAAAATATATATACAATAATTAATTACTCATTATATTGCATAACATGGCAAATTGCCAGCCAGTTTAAAGTACATGGTGATTCAAAAATATTTGTACACCTATATTTTTTTATAATTTATATTAATTGTTTTAATTATGAAATATATAATTTTTGCATTCTGAAATTTTCCCACTTTATAAATCAAATAAAGCAATGGTTAATATAATTAGAAAGATGTTGCACACAATTTATTTTCACACAAGACTCTTGTAATGTAATTGAAATTAAAATATGAAGACAAAAATATTTGATATTTTAAAAATTATGAAAATTAAGGTCTACAAATTGAAATATGCACGGACCATTTTCAGCTAAACGAATAAAAACCCACTTAAACTTCTCGTTTTAACATATCTGTGTCTTCTGAGCTCAAAGGCAAAGACAGAATATGAATTTAATTTGAAATTTTGATGTGAAAGCAGTTATGAAATTCTCGTGCAATATTTCCATATGAGAATGGCTTACGTGCAACTATCAGTCACGTGACGTACGTTACGCCTATCTCTCTGTCACGCAACTATTGCAGCAATATGTTGCAGCGCAATATAATTGCGTAAGAATACAACCGGCTATTATATCTTGGATTATATAACCAAAAATGTGTATAAATTTGTCAAATTTAATCCAAATACATTATTACTATCACTTACAGTATCACATCAGTCACTTATTTGCGTCGTCAAATGCAGAATTAATCTCATAACCTCAATTTTACCGGTTTTCGAACAACGGACAGATTCAAATTCAAACGGCGGTTGATCAGTGAGATCAGTGTTGCCAATTTGCAACAATCCAGTCTTCCGAAACGTCTAACTACAAAATCAAGCTTAAAAAATTTATATAATAAAGACCACTAATGTTATGAAGTAATTCCAACTGAATTGAATATATCTTGATCTTTTACAATAATTATAAAAAGGAATCTGGAACTGGAAAATACATTTTAGATTCGACAACAGGGCTTTAAACAATAGTTTTGTAATCAAAAACTTCTGAGGAAATTTCAAGAGGAATTTTTCATTGGAAATTGAGTTATTAAATTGCAAAATGTACAAGGGTGTTGTTCTGTTGTGTGAATGCAAATGTTTTCCACCAATTAAATTGTGCAATTGGACGCAGTTCCCCAAAATATTTTATGTCCTTGCAAAATCAAGCAAAAACAATGAGATTTATGTAGGCTAATAATTAACAGTATTCGGAAAAATAATGCAACTTATTATTATTAATATAATTTCCCATTATGTACTTACATGCACAATAATTAATTTCAAAAGAATTTTTAATTCATACAAGGTCTTTACTAAAATAAAACCCAAATGTTACAACCCATTTTTCATGGTTACAAAAATCAAACTGAAGCATACTGCACCCACTTTAAACTTTAGTTTCTTCACAAATAGCCTAGATTTGTACACTATGTAGACTATAGTAAAGTAAGATTATCATGGTTCATTCATACATTAGGAATATTTCAATTGTACAATAAAAATATTTGAATCTTAAGCAATAAATCTCTGAAATGAGCAAAATTATTAATCCCTTTGTTCTATGTATTTCACAATAAGGATACAAATGTTACAATCTGGATCTATAGACATTTACTAACGGCCATTGCTGGAAAAATAGAACAAGGACAACCACTTTTTCTTTCCATTACCTGTCATTATTATCGATTCAAGAATTTCATATATTTGAATGGGTGAAAGTTAGGCCACATGTTAATAGTAATCCTGGAAAATATAATTATGTACATATTTTATTTAACGAAATAAATCAAATTTTTATGTGAATTTAACTACAATAAAAAATCATAATTTACATGTGCTTTCAATTCAGTTGGATTTTTAAACAATTTAATGGATGCTGAAAAATGTCACTTTGTCTACAAACCAAACAAGGAAAAAGTTGGAATCATCCAAGTGTTGCTTGCAAAAAGGGAACAAAAATCTTCAACTGTGTCGTCTTTTTACAAAAACTAACAAAAAGCACAAATACCAACATGAATGTAAAACGGTATTTGAAGTCATTGACACAGGATTCTAGAATAAATCAGCTGATTCTAAACATGTCTGTAAACATTGAACATTTAATGACATTTATAGCAAAATAGAAACCAAATAGAAACTGTCACCTTTAATAAAAAGATGTACTATATTACAATAAGTGACATTCATATAAAGATTTTTGCTAAAAAGCTACTTATAAACTCAAATATAATTTTTTATTTCATTAAAAATAGTTAAAACAAATTAAAGTTTCCCATTTGATGTAAATGTACACAAAAGAAATTGCATTGTGTATAAATTATTTTACACACATGTTTTAAAATACTTATCAAGTTGACCATTTTTTAAGAATTTGCAAACGGCGGCCATTTTGATGCCATGATTCAATAAATATAATAATACAATTTAATTAATTTCCCAGTAAATATTT
>JAQFZQ010002477.1:0-13766 GCA_034696005.1 Glomeris marginata | reverse complement strand
GGCAATAATTATTTGCCGTGGATTGATCTCATTGACTGTTCATGCAATTAATATCAACGAGTAGCGTTAATTATTTATAGTGCCTACTTATTTACAGCAGAATGCATATGCACAAGTCATGTATACAAACACAAGAAATAGCATTAGATTTTTTAGTTGTCATGCACGGCTAAAATCGGATTATAAAAGCTAGAGTTGTGTGTAGTATTTTTTTAATTTGGAGCATTTCTGTTAAAAGAGTTTTAGCCCAAAGCCTTGCAACACATCATTTTATAGGTGGTACATTTACACGCCCAAGCAATGTATACTACATATTTATTACAATAGGCAATGGGCATTGATTGGACATTGTAAGCAAACCAAATAGTGTGGAGAGTTTAATAACATGCAAAGCTGCGATTCAATTGGTAAAATAATCCTTATTATGAATTACTCACTTCAATGCTGCTTTGGAGGGATTTTAATTCAGATTCCACATTCTTTTCAGCAATGTCTCTTTGCCGCTGGTGTAGATCAGTTCTCTTGGAAACTGTCAGTTTATCTGTCTTTGCAGCCAAACACAGACTTTGAAACTTTGCCTTAAAAACATCAAAATAGTATTTAATACTTCAACTCTGCTTGGAATTAAATAGACCTCAACATGATTTCAGTACCTCAAGTTCAGGTTCACTAAGAGTGTCAATCCTAGAAGAAACAAATTTATCACAACTCAACAAAAATTGGATAAAAGTGAATATTCCATCATAACAGCACTATACGCAATTTATATGTGCATATTTTTAATAAACCCTAGAGGGTTCATCTTTATGTATGACAACTGACGACAGGTAAATAAATATAAGGAAAAAAGTCGTCTGACTTTGAATTGTTTCGCTACATAATAATAACTTTATTTATAGTTCCAACTAAAACAAGCGCACGTTAATCACTAAAAGTTTATTGAAATAACTATAGTATTTTGCCAAATAAACAAACGTACACCATTTGTAAAGAAATATATTCATTTTCCAAAAAAACAAATTTTTTCAACACTCGTGTCCCACTTTCAGGTTATAGCAAAGATAAAAGATGGCAACCCTTTTTTAAATGATAAAAAATCTGAAATTTCTTACCTTTTTTCGCTTTCTTTGTGGACATTCAATCTACGGAGGAGTCCATCATTGAAATTGGGTGATATGACTTCAATCGCAGGATCTTGGTCCATGACACGGAAGCCCTTTGCAGACTCGGTCTCCGAAGTCTGACTACTCATACGTTCCAGGCTCATCTAAGCAACCACACCAAGACAAAAACTCCTGACAGTCGGCTACAGGTAATAATTCTCTACAGAAGGGGGTCAGTACTAACAGCGGTGGGATGAAGAGCCGAGGGGGCACAAATCACAGGTTCTGCTTCTGTCTCGTCAAAATCAACCGCTGCACACCTCTGAATGCAATTTGGAGAGCCTGCAATCACAAATTAGTAAATATTATTACACACTTTAAGGCTCTTATATATACATTATTCTATATTATGCTACCCTTTCTTAAATGGAGCAACATTGAACAGATGAAAAGAGAGTATTTTACCTGGTGACCCCCTTTGGCGCCTCCGACTAATGCTGCTTCCTCTTGCCCAGGTCTTGTCAGAAGGATCTTCCTCAACATCCCCACAAACATCTGTCTGTGTAGTTGGATGCTTGGGCACCTGCGAAACATTGCATCTATTTTAAGAATCGTAAGGTTATGTGGATGCCACTTGCGCAAAATAACAATCACAAACTTTGCAAACTGCAGGTAAGGAGTTTGAGTGCATGTATCCTCCTGTAGCAACTGTGCTCCTATTGGTTGAGCTCGGGGTTTCCCTGTGCGAGCAACGTGAATTATAACTTGTCAGAACCAGGACAAAAGCAGCTATGATAGATCATGATATTTTGCAGAGCAGTTTATTCATGCAGGGTGGTCAACAAATCACTTGCAACATTACATAAACATAAACCTGTATTTTTACGGGCTATATAATTATTCTTTTGCTGAAGTAATATTTTTACTGCAATTGATGTGGGAAATTCCAATTTTTGAACATAGATATATACTATAGATAAGTGTGTTTACAAACTGTTGGAACAGAACAAGCTAATTTCTTCAATATGCTAAACAAGGCCATTGGGTCAACCTTTACCACAAATTTCCTGTTAGTTTCAAGGATACAGAGTACAAATAGTCACGAGAAGATTAAAGCAAGTACAAGGAAGCTATTAACAATAAATCTGTTCTGTTTTGCAAGGAAATTCAGGGATTTTATATGAAACAGACAATAATTTAAACAGAAACGCCCATTTTCAATTAAAATCCACTTGATATTATATGCAAAAATGAATTTGTGGGCCAGCATTTAATGTGTGCTTATGATCACATGTGGTGTATATGTAGTACCTCAAAATAGACTGGTGTTTGATGTGAGAGGCAGCAGAAATTTGAGAATTTGGAGTTGAATGTTGTCGCACAATGGAAGAAGATGAGCAAGGTTTTGTGGAAGCACCGGGAAGAAAGTCAAGAGAACGAGAGGAATGGTATGAAGTCCTACGTTGGTGAGGGGTGTGGTAAGGTGGAGGAGGATGACGATAAGGAGGAGGGGGTGGTAAGGACTTTGCGAGAGGGCTCCGAAGGTGACCGCAGTCCTCGGGATCCTCTTCGCGCAGCACAGACAGATTTCCAGAGGAAGTAGCCACAGTCTTATGCCAAGACGAAGCAACCACAGGCCTGAGATATATGCACAAGCAGACAGACAAGAGCCAGAGCAATAAACATTTGCATCCTACTCCAGTTCGCAGTTTACCCAATGATGTTTAATTTTGTTGAAAGTCCACAAATAATTTTTAATTTTTCCCAACTATGATGATCTTTAAATAAATTATTCAACAAACGTATATCACGGAATAAATTGACATTTTAAACAGCCGATAACATAACTACGATATAAGTGGAAGAATTGTTGTAAGACAATATAGACGGTACACAGAAAAGTGGCTTACCATTCTTCGAAACTTTTCTAATTAATGGGGATTTTTTGTCAGTGTGGACAATGACTCTTGAACTGGGACGTTTAAAATCAGGGTATCGATTCCTGTTCAACTCGTTTAATACAAAGTTGTTAAATAATTTGCTACCCCTATCTTTGAATTTCAATTACTACATGGAACAGTCCGTGTTTTATCAACTGTAATTTAAATTCAGTAAAACGTCATTTTTGACTGAATTCTGGGTTTCGGGATCGTTAAATCTCATTGCTCTAATTTAATAACTAAAATTTAAAAATGGGTTAATATACTCAAAAATAAAACCTGACTGTGGAGCATGGTAATGTATAGTAATTACGAGTTGATTCAATGTAGAGTAGAAAATAATTTATGAGTTGTTGAAATTATATCTGACTGTGGATTATTTTATGGATTATTTACTTATGAAGCATACACTGCCGAATTGTATTACATTATATGGAAACATTAAATAATATACATTACCCAGTATCAGGAATCTCGTCGACGATCAATGGTTTTTCACTTTTGCCCTTCTTGATGGCAACCAAAAAGCTGTGACTGCGGTTTCGCAATGACTCTGGAGATGACAGCTGTTCCTCTTCCAGGCCGGATTCAACGCACACTGTTTTAGCAGGACAGGTTTCCTCGAATTCTGTTTACAAAATACATAAACACCTGTATATATTCTAAGCACACAATTGCAAACCGACAAATTCAGTATGCTTACCCGTATTTGCTACAGCTTCGACAGCAGTGAAGCGTGTCAGATGTGAAAAGTTGGGGCAAGAAAGAGTTCTTCGACGATAAGCCCTGTGACTTGGAGTTGAAGTCGCTGTTCCACCCGTGTCCAATGAGATGTTCCTGCAAAATAGCCTGTTAATATATGTGCCAAAATAAACAGTTTTTTTATTTACTTCATTGTAAAATGTCTGCGGCCTGGCAGAGTTCTGTTGTATGGTGAGCTTCTGGAGCCAATCATAGGACTGGAGTGAGGAAAACCTATGGGTACAATTAAAATATCCATTTAAAACACTAATAGGAAACAATAAGAATATACATATTGGTTGATTATAAATATGTTCTACAAGTTATCATTTTCATTATCTAACACCATTTTAATCGTATAGCAGGAAAACCAAATTTAATTATATTGTTCTGCAAAATGGAATCGTTTACAGTTGGTCGACTATACAGGAAAATTGCATTTGTGGAGTTCACTAAAACTGTTATAA
The DNA here is from genome assembly GCA_034696005.1 of Glomeris marginata. NCBI lineage: Eukaryota > Metazoa > Arthropoda > Diplopoda > Glomerida > Glomeridae > Glomeris > Glomeris marginata. The sequence goes on along the minus strand of JAQFZQ010002477.1, from coordinate 9,515 downwards.
TGTGTGCCAGTTGACTGCAGAGGAAAATTGGCTGCAAGGGAGTCGACAAAAACCCAACACTTTAAGGGGCATTTATGTCAAAATAAGTTGCAAAAATGAAAATGCAGCTTACCAAAATGGCGCTGGCAATTATACGCAACGAATGGTGTCTGCGAAGATGATTGGATCTTTGCCTAAATGTACAAAAGATGTGTCAGCAATGGATTAAGATAATCACCGACTAATCAAATGCATTACAGCCCACTCACTTCTTCCATTGATCTCATAAGCACAGCAAGGACAGCTTGACTTCTTGCCAAGTGAATCCTCAACGTCTTAACTTCCTTACATATGCTTTCCTTCACCAAGTCCACAGGCACGTCCACTGGAATTCCCTGTAAAAAATTGACTACATGTAATTACATATGATTACATGCAACTTATATTTACTAACGCACTTGAGATTCCAGACTAGTTTTCATATCGGCAATATCCGTGGTTCCTTTTTGATCACACTCCATATCTTGTTCAAGGCATTCAAGGTTTCCATTCTTCTTGTTGGAAAGTGAACAATTAGTATCCTCTGCATGACAGCCGACTCGACTGCAAAAATACAATTCATCCCTTCCTTCGTAAATATCACACCTTTTAAATATTATACTTTTTGACACATGTATCATGCAGTGCAGGGAAGCTAACTCTAAGTTTGATATACAATTCAATGAAGGAAATTTCAGATTTCCATTCAATAAAACAACTTCAGAATTCATTATATAACATGTACAACATACATGCCTACAGTGTATATACCATTTTGCACAAACCTCAGTGCTGAACGCGTTGTGTTTTCTGAAATCTTGGTACAGCGGCACGCGCAAGTTCCCATGACTCTCAACAGTAACTTGTATATGAACAACAGATACAAAACTAGAATGCTTAATATTGTATCTAAATAAGGATTTACATCTCATTGATATATCAAGCACCATTTAACAACAATAACCTAATCTGCTGTATAGTGTATTTTTGTTTCTTTTGCAGTGCTGTACCAGTGCTGCAACATGTCTGCACGTGGAACAATGGCACACCTGCTGCATGTCTGCTGCAAACCTGCAATATGCCTGCTGCATACTTTGAAGTATGTGGCTATTATAGTATGAAGTCTGTATAGGAAGCCTGTATAGGAAGCCTGCAGTTTGCAGCTTACATGCATGTAAGTTGCAAACTGCAGACTTCCTGCAGCTTGTTGTGTCTTTAAGTATGCAGCAGGCATGTTGCAGACTTGCAACAGCCATGTCTCATGTATTCAATTGCTTCACATGCAGACCTGCAGCAGTTAACGAAAATTTTTGCAAAGGGTAAGCTGTTAACATCTACCCGATTCTAATCCAATTTTACCTTAAATCTATAATATACATTTATAGTTTATAGTATTTACTAATAAAACCAGATATCCTCTCATAATAATTGTAACAGTTACCCATAATAATCACAATATCGTTTGTGATAGTGTTCCTTTAAAGCAAATTACAGACATGATCACGAGCAAGGGTCAGATGGTATCATATATCCAATCATTCAGATGTTCTTCTTTACGAGTTAATCTCTACTTAAACACTTTCTCACCTAAATACGAGGATAACCTGTTCCATATCATCATATAGCCAGAAGGTATTGATCATCATTGAATTTAGCATCCAGAGTTTGTGCGTTCGAGAAGCATCTGAATGCATATGGATCGATAATGTCGCTGCTCTCGCCTTTTTTCTCATTTCACATCGCATACAGCTCCCATTTTGAAAGGATTTCTGGAGGGGAATTATTTTATTGGAGCCTGTGTATAACGTTACGATGACAACCCAATTTAACCAGCATCCGGTGTCTTTTTTATTACTTTCTGCAGGATCCAAATAATAATAAAAAGGTTGTATTATATTCAGCATTGAAGGAAATAGATGGCATAGCACACCTATAGAAATGATCCATATATCGATTTCATTTAAAATTTTGTAACATTTTTAAAGGCTGCATGCTGAGAAAAGTAAATCCCTTTATAGTAGTAACCCAATACATCTTCAATTATAATGAAAAACTTGAAACTTGAGTTCATTCAGGTCTGATTCATGAAAAACATTGCAAATGAAATTACAAAGCATTGATTCCCACATGCTAAGATATCTTTAGAAAAATTGATAATATGATCCCACATTTCAATATTTTACATATGTATACCCTACCTACAATGTAAATTTAATAATGCATGAGCTGTTGCTAGCATCCCATGTTGAAAATCAATAACTTCCTCAAAAGTCTTCAAATATCCACAAGGTCATGTATTATTCAAGCATCAGCAGTTTACTAGGGAATACCCTTCATTCCCCTGAATTCTTAAGTTTTTCCGGGATTTGACACCTTTTTTTCCTGCCATTCAAATGGCATACAGTGTGACCAAAAAGTATGGGATGCGAAAATATGTTGCAAACTATAGCACATATGCAAAATCGGACCTGGGGGTCAAATAGGAATGTGTGTATGCTCTTTCCAATGCTGCCTTTAAATTTCAAATTTGATCACGTATTCAAGGGCATCTGGATCCTTACTTTTAAACAATTGAAGATTGGTCGTCAATATAAATTGTGAAGTTAAAAAGCATCACATGAGGAGTTCAAAAACGTAGGTTGTCAGTTTTTAAAACAAATGGCTGAATATTTGTGTGGATTTGTTTGTGTGCTAACATCCGAGAGGAGGGTATGAAATCTTTAGTGTCCTTCGGCTATGCAGGAAAGCTAAATATATGGGCAGTGCACAATATCGCATAAAAGTATTTATATTGAAGAAACTCCAATTGAAGCTATAGATTTATAGGTTACACAAAGTGAGTTTAATAGGTCTTACCATAGATCTGAATGATGTATCGATGTTAAACGATTCCAACTGCATTCCAGCGTGTCGGCAAGATGATGAGCTTGATGTTCAGCTTCGGTCACATCAATCAAAATTTTCCACAGCTGCACAAAAATAGGCCAATTATAGAAATGGCAAAGTACTTGCAAGATCAATTATATTCCATTTTATACTTAATCAGAGTAAACGTTTTAGAAATTAAACTTCATCAATTTATAGAAATCCACAAGTAAACATATTGGAAACAAGTTACATATATACGATTAAACTTATTAGAATGTAAAACAACCTCAAATCAAAAATAAATCTTACCGAGAGGAAATCTTCATTGGATACAACTATGTCCAGAGTATCTTTATCGATTGCTTTATTTAAAACATGACCGTTCTATATATTAAATAAATGATTTATGATAAATCAAATAATCGGTTAGATTAAAGGTTCAACAAAAGTAATTATAATGCTCACTTTAAAAATTGACATTGGAGAATCAATTAAATGATCCCAATCGGAAGTTTCAGGCTTGTCAGAAAATAGAGGTCTATCCCCATTTTCAGCAACCTAATTTAGCATAAATTAGAAATTCAGCCGAGTTAATTATTGCCATTAGTCTGCAGACAATATAATTGTAATTACCACTTGTCGAAGTTCTTCACCTAATGACAAGGACTTATGCATCGGTGGGTTTCTTAACGATAATAACACTTCCTTATGGAAAGTTCTTTTCGAGCTCCTCTGCTCGTAGAAATCACTTTTGTCGTCTTCTGATGATCTCTTTTGTACCCTTCCACTCGTAGCAGACATCCGTTTCTGAAGGCTAAATAACATGAAAAACATATAAGTAAAAAACAATTAACACAACAAGTTATGATGAGCTTAGCACAACATCATTAAATACCAACATCTCTATGCAACACAAGCACTATAAAACTTGTAATATACACACCTGAGAAGTTCATCCTGGGTTTCGACCAGACTATTTTTCAAATCTCTGTTATCACAACGAAGACCCTGAAATGTGTATATCAAATAATAAAAAGTTACTTTCATCAACTATTCATTTTATTCATTTCGTTTATAAATGTTACATACAGAAATCTGCTCTTGAAGTTCATTAATATATTCTTGCACCGTATCGGCACTGGAAGCTTGCTAAATAGTTAAATACATGTAACTAAATTTCACATGTGTATCACATGTGTACTAATTAAAGGTGCAACTAATGTGGAAATGAGTTACATGTATAGGTATACCAGTTTGATCTTTTGTTCCTGTAGACTGTTTTTAACCTCGGATTCTTCAAAAAGAGCCTGAGGAAATAAAACCATATTGAATAAAATGGAAGTTGTTGAATATTTGTTTTAAATGTAGAAAACCCATCAAGACAAACTTTATTTATTCATTTGCAGTTATCAGTCTATAATCCTACTGGAATTGAGACTTTAATTTAAACAAAAATCTATACAGAGCAATTTCAAGATAATTTTGAATTAATTTCAAATCAAATTTTAGATGATTTGATAAGAATTAATATACACAGTTCCAATATAATTCTCACCTTTTGCAACGACATCAAATGTAGAAGTTCTTTCTTGGATTCTTTTAAATTCCCAAGTTCCACACTGATTTGAGCCAACTGAGATACCAATATTTTATATAGGTGTAGTTCACATTCATTTTTAATGTATTATTCATACCTCAGCCTCAAATTGTTTAGTTTGAGCATCCAAGAAATCGCAATCATGTTCCAATCTTTTAATGTATTCTTTATGGGATTTTTCCTCATCTTCGCAGTGTTCTAGCTGTCTTTGCCAATCTTCGCAAGTCTGTTGTAAAGTTGTATTTTTATCCAGCAGGCTGAAACAACATTGTATATTGTAATATCAAACAATATAACATTTTCTTCACCCAGTAGTATACCTAATCAATTGTTTCTCTTGGATTTCAAACTGAATCTGCTGTTGCGCAGCTTGTTCTTCAAGTTGAGCAACAAAAGCATCCTGTTTGCAATACTTCTCTTGCAGGTTTTTAGCCTGCAATTTAAGGTCTTCGTTTTCCACAATTAGTTGAAGTGAATCACTGCACATAAAATGGAAACAACAAACGAGTAATAAAATTTAAGTGACGACTGTTGAAAGTTTATTGATCTATATAGTGTTTTATTACGGTATGTTAGAAATATCTCCTCCCCTTCCTTCTAAACTTCCAAAAGAACAATTCACTATATCTGAAAGCTCGAGGAAACCTACATAAAGACGTGCAAAATAAATACTAAAAATATAGACCATGTATCACCTCTAATATTAGCATAATAAAAATGTAAATAACTATTAGAAAACCAATTAATCAAATTGTTAATTCGTTACTTTCATTTCAAGACAAATATGGGAACGAAATATATTGATATTTAAACTAGTTTTGGGTGGAATATCATACCTCCAATATGTTTTACATGTGGTGGACACGGAGAACCAAGTAATAATTTTTCATCATTGCCAATCATTTCAGTATACGATGACATCCTGTAAAGTAATATTATTTAATATGTATATCTGGAGAAAACATTATTATGTTCTAGTTTATAGACACCTGTCTTTTCGACTCCTGTTTCTTGCAATATACTCTCTCATGACTTGGCGAAAAGTTTCTAAATCTATACTGGCATCATCAAATCCTTTATCAAACATTAGCCAAAGTTCTTCGAAATCTTCTTCATTCTTATACAAAAAGAACACAAAGAATACTATGAATATTCATATTACTTTAAAGGAACATTGTATAATTTCAAATCGATATTGACCTCATGATCAGCGTCTATAGATGTATTTTTCAGGTAATTGATGACTTTTGAAATTTGAATATATCCTTTCTTTTCAACATCACAATTGTCAAATAATGCATCGATAATATCAGCCTCTGTGAACATGAAATTCAGACATCATGTATTTCATACATTTTAATAATTTGGTTTCAATTGCTAAAAAGTCAATCCCATTAAAGTGCGAATTCTAATTGTTTCATTATAGCAGTTGATTAAGATTAGCTAAACAGCAATAAAAATTTAAATAGCGAAGCAATTATTTCACTTAATTATATTTCTTCCAAATTTCATTGTCTGATTCAACATAAGTCAATGGCATTCCCATATTTTAGACTATTCTATAACAATTTTATGTTTATAAGAAACTTGTTATTCATGAAAGTATTCAAGAAAGTACTAATGCTCACACTTGTTTATAAGAAACTTGTTATTCAAACCAGATCGATTAAGCTACTTAATTCCACATGAAAGTATTAATGCTCACACTAATTAGTTTAATTGCTCAAAAATATTCAAATTCATAGATTTAAGGTATGCAAATAGAATTTCATTACCACTTATGGTATTGTTGAGTGTACTGCAGACTTTAGCAACACTTGTTTCACTTGCAATACTATCTTCAGCTTGACCTTCTCCAACATATTCTTCCTCCATTTTCTCATAGCAATACCAGCAGATCCACCATACTTATATTGCCTGTTTGTGCAGAGAAGTTACAACAGTCACATCTCACTCCTCATTTCTTTCATTAAGTCATGGTGACAGGCAACTAACTTTCAAATATATTATCAAGGCCATAAATCTACCTTTTCAATGTTAAACATATTGCACATGACCTTGCAAATAATACATTTTATAGGTAACTAACTATATTAGCAAATTCCAATGGTACATGTTTGCTTTTGATCCAGAAAGAAGCATTCAACCTGTTGCAGACGTGTCAAGAAAATAAACGAATGAATGAACCAGGGCAGATTCTTTTCATTTCCACACTGCAGATTAACAGCATAAACCAACTAAGGAAACACATTTTTCTCTTTAAAAAATAAAATAAAAAAACACTCTACTTTTGAATTTTGGCGGCATTGGACACAGTTGAAGTGCGAGAGAATCAAGAACAAAAACTTTTAAAAGCGCATTCCTCAACAGGGTTGTTGACTTCTCCCATTTCAAAGTGAATTCGTATCAACATTATTGTTCCTTTCTCTGTATGGTCACATGTATAAATAAATACCTATCATTTCTACTCTTCCTCTTAATTTACATAAGTGAAGTCACAAAAAACTCGTTTAATTTATTACAAAACTCATTTATTGCGCCCCAATCAATAGCATATCCTATCCCCACTTGATTCAAACAGCAGCAATATCCTCAATGTATTTAGGGAACATTCGGTTTTATGATGTTAATAACGTTTATAACAAATTATGACTTTGGCACAAATAGCAAAAACCAAAAGAAAAGCAATAATAGGCCAATTTCCTTAAAAAATGAAATTTGTGGGCGAATAAAATGTTGATTATGTCCATTACATTGATGTTAGTATGAAACTGCAATTAAAATAAGATAAATTATAAGTATAATAAATTTGCAACATTTTATATTTAAGCGATTTCTTTAAGAAATATATATTAATGAAACAATAATTGCAATCGTGAGCACCATGCAACGAAAATATGCTTTGAGTTTAAGGTCGACAGGAAATATGTATTAAGTTTTTAATTTGAATATATGTATACATATACAGGTGTGGCAATACTAGATTTGAATCTCAAACTTCGAACGCCCACTGAAATGAGCCGAAATAACCGAAAATGGAAATAATTCAATTCAAATTTCACTTCCTGAAATTTACAGAATAGTTTAATTTTAAACTTTTCATTGCAATACATTTCACAAATGAGGATAAATAAACATTACATAAAACCTGTTTCCAGTTGCTCTATAAATTTTATCACTACAGTATTTCGCAATTAGTACATGGAATAATAGCATTTGAATATTTCAAAATTAATTAAAAACTAAAAAAATAAATGTGTTTTTCCAAAAATAAATGCAAAGTCCCTCTAATGCACACATGACCAACCCTTTTCAGTGTTCTGCCATTGGCTGAAAAATAACGTCCGAAAAATGGCGTCCTTAGCGAGAAAACTTGCTTTTAGTCAATCAGATTGCATAATTTGCCTCACTACAGCCTCAATATTAAAATGGGAGGTGCTTGCTGAAAAGGGTAACATGCGCAGGCATGCTGCTCCCTCTAGTGATGCAATTTGGAAATTCAACTTGGTGATTTTGCAATCTATTCGCAATCAAATAAACTGTCAGCAACTTCGCTGTAATGGTGCAAATAATAAAAATTGAATTTGCTCGAAAAAGTGTTCCAAAATGCAAGCACATGCATTTAGATATAGTATTTTATATATTCCTTCAGGGTATCAAATTAAAAAAGCCTCAGGTGCAATTAACAAATGTGCTGACACCTGCTGTTGTATAATCTACAGAAATTCACACTTAATAACGAGCTGTTAAAGTAAAAATCTATTTTTTGTTGCCATATGACGTAGCTGTTGGTAAAGAGATAAGTTGCAATCTCATCCAGCCTAGATAACATGGCAATATATATAAAATACTCGAGTGTTTACTTGCCTAGATTTACTCATTGAATATGAAAATTCGGTTAGATAGCATGTACTAGGTGAAACTAATAAAAAATGAATTGAAAAATATAATAGTACGGTTGAAATTAAGCAACCAGGTATGCAGTTCTTTGAAAACCATCAAAGTTCAAGGATTATTAGGCTAGAAAATAGATAGCAAAAATGCAATAAAGGATGTGAAACCAACCGAGTATCAAAGTCACACTCCAACGGTTCTACCGGTTTTCAACTTCAATTTTAAATGTAAAAATAAACGTGTTTTTTACAGATAAAATCGGAGCAGCTCCATTTACAGAATTCGTAACTCGAATGTATGCAAAACGAGCAGTTCCATAAAATAATAACTATCAAAGTTCTGCAATATGCAACACACTTGAACATTATTTAAAGTACAAAGAATATATAACGTTTGAAAATAGCATTATTATAATGTGGAGCAATAATTTAAATTCCTACCTGAAAACCGGATTGTTTCACCACCCAGGTGATGAAATTGATAATACAGTATGCATGCAGTCTGTTAGTTGAAACAACAATTGGAGCAAATTTAAGTAAGCAATTTACAAGTTTACAGTTGCTCTTTGCAAAGTAACGATGAAAATTAATGTGATGTGGTAGAAAACAGAAGCAAGGTGGCTCTACAGATGAATTTAAAACTTTGAAAGCCATCCAAGAAACTGAATAGTGCGCCACGTGTGGGCGGGGCGAAAGAGTAGAAGGCGGGGCAGGGGGGCCACTGGCGGTCGGGACAGTATATAATTTAAATTGATTACACAAGTATATAAATGTTCAAAGACGCCATCTATCGTAACTTTGTACAACAATGTGGCATTGATTCCCTACAGGGAGAACCATATTATTGTGTACTGTGTTCTGAGACAATGGTCCCACTTTAAGACCCAATGTGGTTCATAACTTTAATTGAACCTTTAGCCGCCATACTTGCATTTTGATGTGAAATATGTTCCAAAGTACCCATGCATCTGGGAACTGCATTAAATCGCAATTTTAAAAGCCCCAGTTTTCATAGAATATCAGTTTACTGATAAAACAGATGTGTGGTACAACTGTACTTTCAGCTTTATCACCCATCCCAAAACCCTTCTTTTGCTTGCTCAAACTATTGCCCTACCTAAGAGTACATTCAAAATGCA
>JAQFZQ010002476.1:0-13767 GCA_034696005.1 Glomeris marginata | reverse complement strand
AACGACCTTCATACTTTTGCCTCTTTTCGAACCGAGCTGCACCACCTAACCAGACACTACTCTTCCACCCTGGCCATGGCTGAAGATGTTTCGTAAATAGATAGCTGGTTGTCTACAAATAGAATATGTCTAGATTCAAGACAAAAATAGATTAAAATACACTTGAAAACTATCTGATACAGCTCCACTTGTCAATCACATATATCGTCAATCATTTTGCAGTCCTTGCTTGTTATCTGCTTCACATCCCAGATAAGGCATTACATTTCCTTCTTTTTTTATGCACACATATATATAAAAACGGTAAAATTATGATATTATTTTATGTGTGTAGGCCAACTGGACTAGGGAGCATCTTGTTTTTCCAAAACAGGCACTATAACGAGCTTCATGTATTTGAAGAGTGTAAACGTCTTAAATGAAGCTCATTATTTCTGGGGCGTTGTCTTATAGTGGAGCATGAACTGGAATTGCCATACATATAATCCGTAATGGCCGTCTTTGAGTATATACAGCCAGGCTGGCGGCCATTTTGTGGACGTTCCCTCACGCAAAGATTGTGTAATATCGGAGCTGGAGGAAAGCGAGATTGAGAGAGAGAGACAGAGGGCTAATTGTTGTATACACACACATATAGGAAAGATCGCATGGTGCATGTGTGTTAGATGAGGCCAATCTGAAGCCGAGGTTTCGTGGTCTCATTTGAATAGCAAATGAGTGTAGGCCATCAAGACCGCCCAAATTAGCTACACACAACAGCTGATCCCTTTTCCACGTCAACGCGTAGTAATATCGACGACAATATCCATCAATCGCATGTCAAATAACGTTTATAATGCCATATTCTCAGCTGACAAGTTAATATTACAAAACTTGCATGAAGTAGAACACATTTTCTGGGGTAAGGTAAAATCCTGCATTGCTATTGTTAAATCGACCAGAGATTTCTTCCCTGCACCATCCTAGATTTAATTCATATTTTTGTATGGATAGACACATATTAAGATAAAAACGTTTGCTAAGCATAATATTATTGGGCATTTATTGCCATTGTTGGAAAGTTATGAAATACAAAAATAAATTAAGGTTTTGCGGATCGGAACCGCAAAATGTTTTTATTTTATTTATCGTTCTTGTATGGCTAATAGAAATAAAACAAGAGTGTGGTCTTAAATTTATACTTTATATAATGATTTCAGAAATGTCAATATAAATGCAACCTGACAATTATAGATTCCATGTTATCTGTTTTTATTGTGTTGTATTAGAAAATGGTTAATATCTTCAAAGGATCTTCTTTGATTTCAGTGAAAACATGCAACAATTTTCAGTTTATAATTGGGCTTTCCAAAATTCTTTAAAATTGTAAAATTCTATATATTCTTGCGAAATTGAAGTATATCAATATTTGGAGCGAATCACAAATTAAATTATCATTATTAAATTATGACATTCTCTAAATTAGTTAAAAGGAACAATTTTGCAAGAAATGCTTCTTGTTATAAATGATCAACAACCTGGAGAACATGCATGTTACAGTGAGTTTAGCTAAGTCCATGAGTTTAGCTAATTTGGGCTTATAAACTCGATCTCTCCGATAACTAACGGTTTAATCGAAACCTTACCGTCAACCAAAATTGTTCCGGACGTCGAAATACATCTTCCGACATATACTGCTGCTACATGGTCGTGTTGCAGTCGAAATATTACGTCATGACGTCATTTGTGAACCTTCAGGGACACAGCGGAACTTGGACAAATACTGGTCGTCCAAGGTTCACTTTTCCCCCTGAGGGGTCACAATTTATAATACATGCTTACCGTCGACGTCATGTAAACGTAGTAATACTTTCCGGTATTCTCGGAAAATTAGTTTCCGTTTGGTAACCGCACATGTATGTCATCACGCGAGTTACGTCAATACCGGAAACTAAGTTTCCGAGAATACCGGAAAGTATGTCGGAAGATGTATTTCGACGTCCGGAACAATTTTGGTTGACGGTAAGGTTTCGATTAAACCATTAGTTATCGGAGAAATAGAGTTTATAAACCCAAATCAGCTGAACTCACTGAATTAGCTAAACTCACTGTAACATACATACCTTAATGCAGCTGTAGTATGCTGGAAACTGTTAAGCTGATTGCATGCATTATTGAGTTTAATTAAAACGGATATGAAGAACTCATCCACTTCATGAATTTCAACATTAGCACATACACTAATTTGAGCTTAAAGTATAGAACCATGCATGCCAGAATATTGCGGCTCGGATTGACTAAATCGTAATTTCTTCATAATTCTCCAACACTGTTAAATCTGATACTTAGCACAAGATCTCAGATATCTTACATGTGTCTTGGACCTTGGACCTTTGCATGGTTGGTATTTGACAAATGAATTGCAAACATCAAAAACAAGCATGCGAACATGATGTTACACGTTGGGAGACATCTGCTCATTTGGACTTTGAGGACTTTCGAACACACAATCAGGGCCGTTCAAAATTGTAGAATTTGCAATGGCTGCACAGCGACACTTCACATGCATTGGAGGGAAAACCAGTTCAATCAAAATTCAGACAAAGCGTGGTTACCGAATGTCAATATCTCCGCTCCATTTCATCGTATTTTTAATCTTTTTTCACCTTATTCCGAACCAGCTAGATGTGTGCATACATATCCCTCAAATTCATACCTGCCTATCTTGCAAGTTACAAATTCTACATTTTCGGACACCCTAATTGTGTGTTCGAAAGTCCTGAAAGTGCACATGAGCTGTGGTCCCCCAATGTGTACATCATGCTCGCATGCATGTTTGTTATTTTTTTAATATTTGTATTCATTTGCCAGATTCCAACCACGCAAAGGTTAGCTGACTCACCCTGTATATTCCTATCGGTAGACAGACCCAAAAAGTTTGCCGCAGCACAAAATTACATGCACTTACAGAAAAATTAATTATTGGCTACAATTATTAAAATGTGCGTGTACTGTCTGCAAATGTGAATAACACAAAATGGGCATAAATATATGATACAATGAATAAAATATTGAAATCTCATGGCACGTATTGTTAGTTGGTCGCAGGATTGTATGCATGAAGCAACATATAATATTTTGAATAATATTAGTCAGACTGTTCTGAAATGTGTTCATTTCCAGTTTTCTTCACTGCATGCAAGTTTTGCAAAATCCTTAAAATTGCATTACAGCAATGCACAAAAACTATACATTCATTTTCACGCACCAGAATAGGTCCTCAATTTATTAATCGTGTAAATCTACATCAATATGTTTTAATATTGAAATGTAAAAATGCAAATATGCAAAATATTGGCTTGATCATCCCATGTTGCTTGAAATGAACTCGAATGTACCATTATTCATTACAGTATATCTTTAGAGAAGGAAGAAATATAACGACATATACTGCCATTATATCGAATTTTACTGCGTTTGTTTTTGCATCGATTGGCTTGAAATTCGTTGGGAAGCCAAATAAGATGGCCATGGCAGAGTGCACATTGGCGATGTTTTTCAGCGCTTGCTTGCATCTATAGTATATATAGTAGCAGTAGTAGTAGTATAGAGTCGTAAGTTTATCTCTTGACACGACAATAAAGTAATCCCCGATGGAGGATTTATAAACGCTAGTGATATAGTGGGCCATCGATTGAATTAATTAATAGCCGAGATTGAGTGCAAGAGCACTGAATGCGGATGGATAAATGACGGCAAATTATGACCGTTGCGGTATATATTGGCGCAGATGGGACTTGTGCAAGGCCTTATGGGAAAGGCAGGCCTTGCTAGGCCTTGGAGACGAAGCAAAAGCAAACAGAAGGGGCCCTCACCCGCCAGGATTACCAGCTCTACGATCTGCCATACACTTTATACTATAGGCCTACACCTCGGTCTGCGTCATCACCAAATGCCCTATTATTTGTCTCCAGCCCATCACTCTTACCTTATACCCTAGCTGCGAGTGTATATAGTAGGTTATAGCATAACTGCACTGTATCCCTATAGTATACGGCTGCCAATGTTATAGGCCTTAAGGCGACCTTTCATATTTGCACAAATAAGCTTATTACATTATCAATATTATCATAATTTAACGAGCTCATTTAATTCACTCAATGTTCCATAAATCATGTGGGGTGATATTTGAAAAGTTACCAAGCAATATATTTATTAGCTCGTCGAATCAAGAAAAGTCAAATAAATCACAATTAAAATAAAATATTTATAACAAGAACGAAATCACGATAGCTGCACGTGTACTACTGTAATTTTAAATATAGAATTAAAATAAAAAACCAGCAACCTATGTGTTTCCAATACCAATTGTTCCCTTAATTAATCACGTTTTCAGGAATTTTCAAATTTACATATTTTTACATTAACGTATCTATACAACATAAATCTAAAAATGAGATTTATTTTGAGAGAATCAGGAGGCGAACAGTATTTCCCAGTGTGCAATGCTATATAGTACATGCAAGTGTTGAAAGCGCCACCTGTCGGCAGGAATATGAAGCATAGCAACCCACTGAAAATCTTGCATAGTTTTGGGCGGTTTTGGGCAAGAATGTTATTATTGATTTGGGCGAGATAGTACCTTAAGGAGAAATAACTTGTGAGATTAAGAATCAAAAATTAAATTGAATACTAATGACTCACAATGCCAACAAAATAAGTTGAATGGTTAGGTGGAAATATTATGGGGACCTCATAAAGCTATATGGCTGCTCCTCCTAACCATACACACCTATATACCTAATTTAATGCAAAACAGTACATTTTTTGAAACATTTTTTATATATTGTGTATTCATATAAGATTCTCATATTCCTCCATGTGCAATATTTAGACTTAAAAGATTTATTGAATTATATGACAATGCAATCTGAAATAATTGGCAATTAACCCCTCGTACATCACCAGCAAATCGCACGTTGCTCGCTTGTATGAATTTATAGTTTTTGACATCGATTTGCACCACCCTTTTTCTTTTTGATGTAAGCTGCTGGTAAAATGCAGAAAGAACGCATTTGAGAGTATAGGATAAATCCAGATTTCTGCAAACGCTCCACGATGACATTATAATCCGTGTCAATAATAATTAGTATCTTTTTTTTTGCTTGAGTGTGTTTTCTGGCAAACACGAGGAACGGGTGTATATTTAGAGGGGAGTGGGTGTTAAGGATGTCATAAGACCAACTCTGTATAGAGAGGCTTAATCATTGGAGACGAAAATAAAAAGAAGGTTATGTTGCAGTGCAGTATAGTAAGAGTATAGGGGCATCTCTTTGCGTTGCTCTCGAAAACACCCACAGAGTATACAAAGGCACACCTCGAGTCTACTCCCATGTGATAAATTAATCCGGTGTCGTTTTCTGGTTGCCCCCCACATGCCCCCTTCTGCTCCTGCGGCCGGGTCATTAAGTGGGGTGGCAATGTCAACAACGACCAATCGACGTTTTGCGACTGAATTCAGCCCGCCTCTAATAGGATCACCGGTCCCCAATTTGCACCCATCACAGACTCAAAAACCGGGATTCCAAAAATCCCTTCTCTCCTCCTCCTCATCCTCCTCCTCATCCTCCTGCTCCTATTTATGACAGACGCTAAACTTTTTCACAAACATCCACCAAAGTTAATAGCTTTACAGGATTTGCCAGGTCTTGCTCGCAGCTCCAATCGCATGTTGCTCCAACTATACACCAAACACCTCTGAAAACGAATCATTACCACCATTTTTTCTAACAGATATCAGCGAATTGTATCAGGAATTTCTTCGACTCTCCACATTCCAAATATGATGTTTATACAGTATATAGTGAGAGGATCTAAGGCACAACTGAGGTGAAAGCGTGGGAAATTTGGGATAAAGCAAAATAATGGATTGGAGGGATTAAAATAAAATACATTCTATAATACTGCAATGGAAAAGTCAGGGAAATGATTGATTATCAATTTCCTTGAATTTATCAGGTTTTCCAAAGTGCATAGGCAAATTTCCCAGGTAAAATTTTGCAATACTGTAATATTTGCAAGTCAATGTATGGAAATTCCTGGTGACATTCATTGACATCATTTTTATCGGAATCATTATTACAAATAATTTGAAATAAATTTAAATTTTCCTGAGCTGTCCCTGAATGTTTTAGCAGAAATCTAAATTTCCTGGATTTTCCAGCTTTCCTTGAATGGAAATATCCTGTCAAACATCAAATGTATGCAAGATAAAAGTTCATTTCACCAGGAATTAAATCAATTATAATATTATTTTTATCCTTAATTATTAGATTTGTTAAATTTGATGTCCAACAAATTTTGCTATGCATTTAACCCAAGTCGCTTATAAGAGTTCATCGTTTCAAATTTATAATATGTTTTGTAAGAATTAACTTGAAGTAAATACAAACTTAACCTGCATGCATAAAGGAAGCAATGTGTACTGAAGCATCGAGAATGAAATAACTTCGTAATCAGTAAGTTAATTATAAAAAGCGACAATATGGAAATGGAAAATATAAAGTAGGCAATTTCATTTCATTATGATATCTTCTCGCCTCATTGGCCATGTTCTCTGCTCATTATAAAAACCATGGTATGGGAGAGAGGTTGTGTGCGTCATTAGATTAGTGTGTGCATGCATTTTACATGGCAACATGGCAGATATATCTCATCTAAAAGTGAATCACAGGAAAGATGCGACCACGAGAGAGCTTTCGATCATCGGGACAACATAAATCCCACGATAAAAGAAAAGGTGATAAGATAGGAGGACGAGAATAAATTGCACTCCTCGTACACCACTTGATTGTTTTCCTCCTCTCCAACTCTCCAAAGTAAACATGAACCAACACCAAACCTCCCAACCACAGTCCACACACACACCACCATTCCTACTGCTTTTCCTTGCTTCAATCAATTATTTCAAACATACTACCATTATTTTCTCACTATACCCATAGCAAAAACCGGCTCCAAACAGCAACTTCAACTCTATATGTACACGTGCTCAATGAGCTCTTTTCATTGCTGTCATGCTGCACATGAAATTTGCACAATAGGAATTTAAAGTTGGAAACACGAACTAATTTCAACAATTTTACTGAAGGATATAGTATTAATAAAATACAAAATTTATACATGCATTAATTAACATTTTTCAGGATAATATCAGGTACAAGATGTACAATATTTTATTTGGAAAGTTTTTGATGAATTTTGGTAGCATACAAATTTCTCAAACTTTATTTAGTGAAATGTAACTTAGTGCAAAAAATAAGAAATGGAACTTTTAAGTTATGAACGACCCTAAAAGCTACAAGAGCCACATAATATATCAATGTAAAACAATTATTCTTACTTTTAGTATATTTGTCAATATTTAGCATTTCAAGTCACATTCTTTTAATTCAATAACAAAATTGTCGTTTTAATTTTAAGGAATGCAACCTGTGACGCAGTGCATTCTATTCTTTTACAAACAAAATCATTATTTTGAATTACTCGTACTTTAGAAACCTAGCCTAAATACAATAAATAAGAATCTGCACAAAATTTCATGAGCTTCAATGTTTATACTGAATTATTTCGTCACGTTAATGCAGAAGTTTCATCAAAATACTCCGCCATGCCGAGGTCAACTTCATTATCATCATCAACACAATTATAAACTCCATGTTTGGCTATATACACGCGGTCATGTCATCCTTAGTTGAGCCTTCATCAGTATCAATTTTCTAGGATATGAAGCGTTGAACGAGAAAAGCGACCCCAAGATGCTGTGTAGTTGGGCTTCTCCGAATAAAAGAGGAGCATTGCGTGGAAGCCTCTTTGACTTAATCATGCTGACATCACTGGGCGGAGATTGGCGGCCAACACAAGGGCCTGGTCACGTGACCTTGTTACGCAGTGATACTCTGTGGGATTTGCTTCATTAGTCTGCCCCCTTATGACATTTTACCGGATAATCCCAGTGGGGTGTTTGCCTGTTTCCGCCATTTGCATGTGAAAACCTACAACCGGAAGAGGCTGCTTCGTTATCCAATAGATTTCCTTTGTTGGGACCCTCCCCTCTACAAAATCCCTCCACCCCCTCACATACACACAAAAGACAACACCCCTTCCCCCTTTAACCCCCTGTTTCGATTAACCGTCGCCTATTAAGACATCAGATGGTACAAATTAGCTTCTTTTTAAACTCACTTTTTTTAATTTCCTGCACGAGTTTGTAATAATAAAAATGATAATAATCGAAAGACCACATACAAAAACAAGAAACGGGGAAAAATAAAAATGCCCATTATTAAAAACGGATCACAAAGATATGAATGACAGCGCAAACGCACTGGGGAGGGTTTTAACAAGAGCTGTCATTACCCCCCACAAAGGGATGAGGCTCAATTTAATAAAAGCATCGGTTGGGGAGCTCAGAATTAAGGGGAGGGGGTTGGGGGGGGGTTGAGCTTTGGTCCGGTGCACACCCATCATGCACTCGGAGATTGAGGCTTAACAAGGCGTGCAGTAAGCATTGATCATCGGAATTGGGTTAGTGTGAGAGAGCTTCTGTTTACAATGTGCCCATAAAAGCTTAACCCTGCTATTTTATAGTACACCAAAAAATCTCGATCTTTGCCAAAATGCAGTTATACAGTTGCCAGCTATATATTCCAAACAAAATCTTGTACAATACAACTTACAAACTGAAAATGAACATTTTTATAACTACTATTCATTATTTTTTACTATGTATATTTTAAAACCCCCAATTACTTTATTACAGTCACAAAACTTTACAACGTAGTGGGAATTAATATATGCATCATAATTTGGATTCGTTTTATATTAGCATTTAAAACTTCTTCACTAAACTTTAGCACCATTTTGAAATTATTAATTTTTTGCTGAACTTTTGAAAGCATTTATACCAAATTGGTGTCCAAACTCTATAGTGGTAATTTAAATAATATTTGAAATTCCAAACAATATAAGCAATAAATATAGATTTGTTGTTTAATTTCTCCATTTGTAGCAGACGATGTCCTCCCAAAAAATGTGAAATCTTATATATTCCCCATATTGACATTCTTTCTCGCGGATACTATTGTAGGCTATATTATAGTCTATAAATTGTGGAAGTATGATATGGCTATTTAGCAAGCTGCTAGTATAGGGACAACCTAAGGGTAAATGAATTGCAATTACTGGCTCCATAATTGAATCATTGCCAGCAGTTGACTTCCACAGTCCCTTCTCTCCTCCTTAATGATGAAATATAGGGTCGACATTTTTCCATCAGGGATGGAGAAGGGGGGTTTGTATGACTGTATTGGCCAGCCTGGCCATCATCCCCATCATATTTCCCCCCACCCCTGTTTCGTTCAAACACACACACCCATGTTTGCAGAAAATGAAACGCGGCCGGAATTAAATAGGACACGATGAGAGTGCGACTATAGTCGTTTATGCCATATAGTGCAGCACAAAAGGCGAATCCACACATGAAAGATGATTGTGTAAATATACTTCTTATAATGGCAATATTAATCGTGCTGCAATCTCGCCAAGTGTTGCCATGTCTTGCCATATATATTGTATATATGCCAATCAGAGCTGAAGCAGATCGACTTGTGCCAATATTTTAATGATGGAGAGGAGACAGAATGGAGAAGAAAGAGAGAGAGATGGAGATAGGGAAAAAATGTGTGTGTAATAATAGAAAGGGAGCTGTTAATTATATCGTTATAACGAGCAGGTGGCTGTAAACGACGAGGCAAAATGACGAAAACCGTAAATTTATACTGTGCATCACTGTTGCACCAAATGCCCCATGTGCTTGCATGGCTTTATATGCGCATGCACACATGTGGTGCAGACACTTTAATAACGCACAAAATGTCGCCGACGACAAAATATTTCAATTAGGAGAGCGTGTCACGTTGCCTTCTCCATGTTTATCTGTTTTATGTATTTCCACACCAGTCCTCGTCTCAATGTTACAACCGCATATTCACTATTATCGCTCACACTATATCGTCATCAATATGCTCTAGATAGCATTTATAATTCATCTATTAGCGACTAAACATTTGTCCACATTTCACTCTCAAAGCGCCAATTAAATTACGCCAGATTACATTATCGATCCCCTGTTCGGAGCAGGAAAAAGAAAATCACCCGAACGTTATCGTATACCAAACCAATAATCCCATACGATGTAATCAATAAAATAAACCAAACCATGTATCGGTTAATCAGACGTGTAGAAAATCAAATTAAAACACATGGGACGTATTTACCGAAATTCCCCACGCAAAATATAAATTAATCAAAATGGTATTCAAATGGTAAATTAGCTTCAAAAATATCCAATAAACAATACTTATATCCATTGATTTATGTTTGCATATGCAAATGGATATTAAAACAGAAGTGCAATTAAGTTTAAATTACTATGTTAAAGTTATCATATACCTAGTTCAACAATTTAAAACAAATTTCATAATTGTGCAGCGCAATTAATATATGCAATATCTTTCAATGAAATGTTTATATGTAAACATAATCACTTGGAAACAAGTTGGTGTGACGTCACCCTTGTTATTTAAAGGGAATTCTGTCTCAATTAATTTACTTTTAAAATAATTATCCCATATTTACACCCAATACAGTCATTAACGGCCTTTTTTAATTTTTTTTCCAGCAGATTTAGCTTAATCTTGAATTAAATTAGTTTATAACCCTCGGATTTAATGCAGACGATTTTTTCCCTCGCTTAAATTTGGCATCAGATAATCGAATAAGATTATAAAAATCAAAATCGATCGCTGCATTGGCCCTTCTAGGAAAACTCCCACGTCGATAAAAAAAAAACCAACCCCATTATTTTCTTCAAAGTTATAAAAAAATTGAAACCTCATTTAACGATTCTATTTCTTTACAGGATCTTGAGAAGTGTTTTTTTTTCTCCTTTTGTTAGGCTTATACTGCATATAAGCAGCTTTTGCAAATAGAGCACTCGTCAGTGATGGCCATTTGCCACTTTTTCTTCACTATAATAATAATGATGGTTGGCGGAAATTCTAATTTGCCGTGTAGGATTTAGTGGGTGGGCCACGAGGGGTATACACCGTGCATTAAATGGCCATCAATCACTTGTGATGGTGCCAAAGCTTAAGTGGAAACCGTAGGGGGCGTTGCCTGCAGTCGGCTTCTGGGACGCCATTTCCGCCATCTTCAACCAAATCCAGTCGATCATATACGAATCGCAGCAAATAGGCATAGAAATCATGGCCTACCTAGACTAGACACACCATCCAATTTAACAGACCTGTTATACAAGATGACAAGTTAAAACCGAAGCCAGACAATTTTCTCAAAAACGAACTGTCACACAGTATGTAATTTTCTTTGCAGAATCCAAAAAAAACTTATGTATGCAATTTCTAAACCACCTAAGGCAACAATTTCCAGTGCTGCAACGATAATTTTTTATCAGTCAAATGTATCACTGACTGTATCGAATCTTTAACCAAATTCATAATTGTTAAAATCAGATTAGGCTATTATAATTAATAAAATACGATTACAAGTTTAATTGGACCTAAAAAATATGGCTTCCCTGCAGCATTTGTTAAGGTGGAACATCAAAAAATTTTGTCCCCCTGGTGGCCAAACGCTGCTAGCAGAAGCGCAGGCAGTGTGTCTACATTTTTAATTGTTTTCAGGAAAACTAAAAAAGGAATACTGGAAACCGTTGATCAATGAGTTGCAGAACACTGTCTTACATTTTACTAAATTTGAGGGTTGTAGTTAAATTGTACGATTTTTGCAGATTTTCCAAACAGCATGAATTATTTTTTATTAAGTTTGGGAAATCTGCAAAAATCAGACAATTTAACTACAACTCTCAAATTTATTAATAAAATGCAAGACTGTGTTCTGCAACTCATTGCTCAACGGTTTCCAATATTCCTTTTTTAGTTTTCCTGAAAACAATTAAAAATGTGCACACACTGCCTGCACGCTACTAGGGCGCTTCTGCTAGCAGTGTTTGGCCACCAGGGGGCCAAAATTTTTTATGTTCCACCTTAAATCAAAATCCAATCTATACATAGACTATATTATAAACTGTTTGGCAGGTCAGATTATGATTATGATACTGTCTTCGCTTGACTTGGCCATAATCCATAAAATAAACATCATTATTTTAGCCATTGTCATGCATATGAATTTATTAATGTAACATTATTCTTTAGACATCTGGGCAACATTTCAAAACACAAAATTTAAATGCTAATTCATCTTATGTAAGTGGCATTTTAATTGTAACAACTGATGTGTAAAATATTTTGTGATCACAGTTCATTATAATGAACAATGCTATAGAATTTTTTATGGCCAAATCATGCTTATTTTACATTTTTGCTTATTTTCCACTACACTGAGCTTCCTTCACCTGCATGAAATTGTATGTCAAATTCAGAGGAGTATGTTCATGGCTGACAAGGAAACAATACAGGTGTGAACCCCATGCCAAGCATTCCTGGGGTGTTCAGGAGGAGGGGTACAAGAGCTACAACGACGACATGGCACGTTTGGCATGCCATTGTTGTTACATTTTCGAGGAGTTGGTGCCACGCAGACTGCCAATATAACCCACTTGTAAACACACCCTATATAACACGAGCTTTATCTGAAACCTTCCCAACAACTAGCTTGCAAAACAAGAAGATTAGGTAAAAGGATTTTGGCTAGAGTGGCGATGCAATATCGATATACAAGAGGTTTTTTCTCTTGGTACCAGATATCCATTATCGGTATAATGATTGGACGGTAATGGCGAATTGCAAGCTCGTTATTTACATGGTAATATGATCATCAATCGAGTGCTGGTTGGCGATCACGCACTTAAAGATTGCGATTCTCTCTCTCTCTATCTTTTTTGGGTGGTCTTTGGCAAGAACCATCTTCATGATTCTCCTGGTTTTCTGTCTGAAAAAG
Organism: Glomeris marginata; assembly: GCA_034696005.1. NCBI lineage: Eukaryota > Metazoa > Arthropoda > Diplopoda > Glomerida > Glomeridae > Glomeris > Glomeris marginata. The sequence goes on along the minus strand of JAQFZQ010002476.1, from coordinate 747 downwards.
GAGCAATAAAACGGAATTCGGCGCCGACATTTATCCCTCAAACGCTGCCTATTTGGTTGCAGCCCAAATTCTAGCCACTATCTTGTCTTTGGTGGCCATCTTCTCTCTATTCCTTCCTTCCTTTCTTTCATTTTTTATCAACTCTCCATTCCGCTCAAAAACCTCGTGTAAAATCGACGTTCGTTTTATATTCTGAAAACTTGTCCCCATGTAATAGATGTGAGGATAAGAGACTGATATATCCTCAAAGCCCTTTGGCTAGGAATAAGCGTGTGAGATGTAGGCCTACAGCCTTCTATATGTTTCCTTAATATTAACTTTCACTTGATCAAGAACCACAGTTCAGTTCAACTAATTTTATTATAATTCAGTATATGTAAATTATATTATATATATTATTTTATTATACATACCCTAGTTTAAAAGGTGAGTTATTAGTCATGTGTTATACAGATATACAGGATGAGTCAGAAGTGTGGTTCGTGCCTGTATTGCCGTAAATGAAGCTTGGAGGAATGCAAACAAACATGACACGTATTCAGACGGTCAGGGGCTATATGACGATGTGCCCATTGGTGACCTTGGAACATTCTGTCAAGGTCATTCGAATGCTAACTTTTTAGTTTGAGACGCTAGGGGGCCGATGTCAATTACAGAAATGATAAGTGCACTTTTGTGAACACAATGCAGCAAACAGAGTGAAATTCGGACAATAAATGCAAGAGTTATGAGGAACAACGTGGATGT